>JACGDI010005087.1:237362-272958 GCA_014898725.1 Jacaranda copaia
CCCCCCCCCCCCAACACTCCGTTCCTAGCTGTGGGATGGAAACATGAGTGCAATGAGGTGATTCAACAACCATATTCAAATTTGTTTGATCTCATAATACAACTCATTGCACCTCATATCCACATTGTCCAAATTCCATCCAAAACTCTATGCATCCAGATAAACCTAACAAATACAATAGCATCACTCACCCTATCGACCAGGATTTCCCAGAAGCCTTTCCACCGCAGCATTCACATTCCCTGCAGTTGCAATCAACGCTTGGATGTTTTCTTGGGTATCAAAGAAGCCCATTTCCTGTAACTGAGACAGTTGAGTAGCATATAATTCTTCAGGGGGCACTGCAGTAAAACATGAAAACAAAAACAAAAGTGATGAGTACAAATATAATATAAATATATATATAGAGAGAGAGAGAGGGAGACAGATGTCACCTTGAGATCTGTTTGGAGTGGTGACGCCAGCTCCACCACCAGTCCCAAGTCTACCAAACATGTTCATCAACATATCCAATCCCAAATTGTCGGCTGTTCCGGCTGCTAGTTCAGAGCCAATATGCAAGATAAATGGTGGAATATAAGCAATTGTAAGCTGTAACTCACAGTTACTTGGGCATATGGTGGCTTTTGCTAGTATACAGTCCTATATTATGGCAGGCAGTTGATTAAATTCTGGAGCAATGATGATTTTTTCAGCTGAAGTCCACAATACCATTTTTTTACATAAATGATACATATATATATATATATATGTGCGTGTGTGTGTGTGGATGCCATTAAAAATGTTAGTCTTCACTTGGCGCAATTATCAAACTTCAATTTTTATAAAATCCTTTCTAATGTAATTGACCTAGTTAAATGGTTCAGAGGCCATCCCATTCCACAGAAGGAAAAAGGGCAGAGGATTGTCATATAGCAGGGTGAAGTGAAACAAAAATAGAAAAAAGAAAAAAGAAAAGGGGCCCGCACATTCCATATTAAATTGATGAATAATAAACAAGCCACCTATAGCTCTTACAGGAATTACTTGCTTAGAATATCGGAATATCCTGAATCTTTTAGAAGCCTTTTTCTGAGACTACAACCACCAAAGCATTGAAAGATCATGCAACACATACGACAAACATAAAACTTGCCAAATAAGAAAAGGCTCGTCAGATTATTAAAAACAAATGCTACATAAATTCATACCAATTCCATTCATGTAAAATTAAATTTACTTGTAGGAACATAGATATGAGCATCGAATAAACAAATCAACTCGTAGTGTAACAGGAAACTGGTATCAACATTGGGCAGGATATCAGTTAACAGAAAAAGCAGATGGTAAATCTCAAGATGTAAGAACCTTACCTGTTCCCCCAGCATATTGGCCTGGTTCTCTGCATTATACAGCAAACCAAGATAATCAAAAAGCAACAGAATGTTAACAGGCAATGTGCAGATTGTAACACTGAATTGTGAAGGCATAATCACAAGGATGCAGATATTTTACTTCCAAATCTGAGGTGCCAATTATACAAATGCGACAGGTTTCCCACCAACATAGATTGGAATATAGAATTTCAACTACCAAGCTCCATAACAGATTCTTTAACAATGATATAAAGCATAAAAAGGGGACAAAACTTACCGAGATGCCCGGCGACCAAGCTGAGATGACAAAACTTGGTGAAAATTCAGAAGTTGCTGAGACAGGAGCAAAGTAAAAGAAGTCAATGGTGTATAGCAGGAATGGTGTCAGGATATATTACAAGGAAAAAAAAAGATTACAAAAAATCAGATACTGAGTTTCCCACAGCAAGTTAAAATTGACTAAAAACTATTCACTATGTTTCCTAGTATCGTCTATAACACACCTCTCATGTTATTTTCTACATCGTGAGATTCCATTAAAAGTGGATACTTCCGTAAATTTCTGTCGCATGAGATGTTCGTTTAAACTACATTTCCACCGAATGGAGCACCAGCGGGTAGGAAGGAAGGAGAACATGAGAATTAATAGGAGCATCAATTGCTACTCTGTTGTAGAGGGGTTACGAATAGAAGTAATACTGAAGATAGCCTCCAATCAAGGAGTCTCTGAATTCCCAAGTTCAAGCAACCACCGTCCCTTCCCCCATCCCAGGAAGACAAAAAAGGGTGGGACTCAAACTAAACCCTCCTTCTATACAAGGGGAAAAAAAAGGGACAACGTAGGTTCTGCCACCATTTAAGAGGCATTACACCAAAAGAAGCAAAAAGACCAATTAATAATAAATGAACTCACAATGATATTCAAACAAATAATATTTCTTCCTTTCAAAAGCCATTTGGCGTATCGAGTACTTCATTTAGAACTATAATGTAGAAAATATAGATGCAAATAAGCGCCTTCCTTTATCTTAAACTTCTTGCCCCACACCCATTCCTTTGATTACCAATTCATTAGATCACATTCCATTTCACCAATCAGAGTTTCTAACAAGGATACAATTTCTGCTGCATATTTATCAGTGCAATAGCACAGGCAGCTAAAACACCCACCAGAATTGTACATACACACAACCTAGGGTAGCTAGCATTCAGAGCACCAATGCATTAAAAACTATCAATAGAGGATATTGCAACACAAGAATCTCTATGAAGACAGAGGGATCAAACAAATTACCTGCATTGTCTCAGGAGAAGTTAATTGACGAATAAACTCAGGATTTTGCATCATATCTCTAAGCTGAGGATTGGAATCAAGCATGCTTTGTAGCTGTGGATTGAGGCTAAGAATCTAGAGGCCCATATATGACAAGAATAAGTGAACAAGATTTTGATGAGAAATGAAGCAAAAGTAAAATAAAAGGCAAAAGAGAATAGTCAGGTACGGTCCAATAGTCAAAGAGAACATAGCAGCACCTCATTCATGTACTGAGGACTGGATAAGAGATTACGCATCATTTGAGAAATGGTTGGGTTTTGCATTAACTGATTAAAAGAGGTAAGATCTGGCATAGAACCCAGCATGCGCTCAAGATCTGGGAAACCGAGTCCACCTAAGCCACCACGTGATACAGGTCTTGCATCACCACTAGGATGGGACCGTACACCCGAGTTTGTCTGCATTCCTCCAGCTGCAAAGTTCAGTTAAAGAACATTAAAAGCTGGCCAAGAACTCACCAAAAAAGTACAAAATTACAATTGGAAACAGAATACAGAAATTGAACAATTAACACAAATACACCACTTCAGAATCAGCTTTGAAAACAACTTCAAGATAGATCGGCCTGAAAATAGACTAGTACAATAAAGAACTAAGGAAGAACTGGAATAGTTTGGTAGCTTGCTGTACAATTTTTAATCCTGGTCTATCTCTAGAGGTGTCAAAACGACCTGCTAAAAAACCAGCCCAACTCGGCTCGTTTAATTCTTTAATATGGGCTGGGCTGGACCAACTTACTTGAAAACCCATCCCAAGCTGAATTTTGCAGCCTGGGACCAACTCATCTAGCGGACTATGAATGACCGCAAGTTGGCCCAACTCACAGGCTAGCATGTTTAGCTCGTGATATTTTTTAATTAAAATTGAAAATTATAACTTTTAAAAAATTAGGAATTTATAATTTTTAAATTACAATTTACAAATATTAACTTAGAAAAATTATAGATTTATAATTTATAAATTAAGAATGTAT
The DNA here is from genome assembly GCA_014898725.1 of Jacaranda copaia. NCBI lineage: Eukaryota > Viridiplantae > Streptophyta > Magnoliopsida > Lamiales > Bignoniaceae > Jacaranda > Jacaranda copaia. Next base: position 241,027 of record JACGDI010005087.1, read on the forward strand.
AAATCAATAATTAAGAATTTATAATTTTTAAATTATAAATTAAGAATTAAAATAAGAAATATAATTAATAAATTTAAAAAAAATTATAAATTATATTATTGAATTATAAAGTTTTGTATCATTTGAAAGGATTGACTAGGCCAAGAGTATAGAAACAAAAATTTGAGAAAGGTGAAGACCATATCACCTTCATTTGAAGAAGAAGACGAAAATAGCTTGAAACCGCATCCACCAAAACATCTCAATCCCAGAGCGATTTAGATCACTTCAATGAACAACTAGTTTATCATTGGACATATTTAGATTTTTAGATATTACAAAGTTGTTTATTTCATTTTGTTATTAATATGTATTTTTCTTTAGAGGTTTGATCATATCCACTTATGTAATTATTTTTTTAAAATTAATGATGGGTATAAGGGTCCATACCAAACCCCTCACCACTTTATTTGGTGGTGTTTTTGGAAAAATATAATTGATACAAAAAATTAATATAAGTATAAATTTCTAAGTTTTAATAAAAATTTAAGTATTGCAAAATATTAAAAATTACATAAATATAAATTATTAAGTCTTTCAAAAAAGTATAAATGCTGAAAACAATTAATAATCACATAAATATAAAAACTCAAAATTTTTAAATTTATTTAAAAAAAAAAAAACACAGGTCAACCCGCGAGCCAACCTGCCTAGCCCAGCTCATGTATAAATTGACCCACCTATATAGTGGGTTGGTTTTGAGACAAGCCGGATTTTCCAAGTTTCAACCCGCCACTGTCCGGCCCAGCTCAGCTCAAAACTGTCTTGAACCATCTGTTAGGTGGGCCGGGCTGGCTCGGCCCACCCCATTTGACACCTCTATCTATCTCTGTTTTATTATTGAAAGTCCGTAATAGTTACTGGCCCATGCAAATGGCACAACAAATTTAAGGAATTGTTTCAATGTAAAGCACAAACATGCACAAAAAACTGGCACTAAACATATGTCAATATTGAGGGAAAAAATCAAAAGAAAAATATATGAAGGTAAAATCTACAGAGGCAATTCCAAACCACCTAGTGTATAAATAAAGAAGGAAAAGGATTCTACAATTCAACTTCTTTATAGTCTTAATCTACACATAAAATCATCTAGCAAAGCAAGAAAAATTTCATGTGAATGCACATTCCATCTAGAATACCCCAAGACAAACTAAAGAAGATTTATGGAAAGTAGGTGAGGATTTTTTGCTATAAAATTGTAGCAAAGTCAATCACCAGCTAACAAACACAGAAATAAATAGAGAGCAAAGAATGAGACTTACTGCCAGCAGATGCCCAAGGATTGGGAAGTGGGTTTGTATTTGGAGCAGGAGAATTGGCTGTAGTTTCAGGTCCAGAAGTTGTGGAATTAGTCGAGTTCTGTCTGCCAGGTACAGCACCTTGAGTTCCCAACAGAGCCGCAAATGGATTTGACCCCAAATCAGATCTATTATCACCTGTCATGGTCGTTGCATTAAGGAAGGGTTCTTGCACATTCTCATACAATCGCCTGAGCATATTAAAACCCTCAGGAGAAGATTCAATATTGCTCATTGCCCTGTCAGTGTTGCGCATCATCTCACGCATTATTTCAGGGTTCCGTGCAGCGTCCATTGTCTGACGGAGGGTCGCAGGATCATTAAGTATGTGTGCAAGCTCTGGGTTATGATCCATAATCTCACGCATTTGAGGATTGTTCATGATCAAATTGCGGATGGTTTCAGGATTATTCATTAAATTTTGAACAAGTGGCATATTCAAAATATCTCTAATCATGTTGGGGTTTTGAGTTAATTGTCGCTGCATTTGCTCCATCTCTGGAAGTGAAACTCCAAATAACCCACTACCACTTCCTAATCCATTGATGCCAAGTCCAGGAAACAATGAAGATCCAAAACCAGACCTTCCAAATGGCCCACCTTCATTAGAACCAGCATCTGTTGTTGACATTGAATTAGTACTTCGATCTCCAGCATCAGTTGTAGCTGCACTTGGTGCAGATGCAGCTGTTGCAAACCCTCGAACCAAGTGGACAGTGTGATTAGCCTCAAGACCTGTCAAGAAAAAGTAAATAGTCTAATTAATCACTTATCAATTGACAGCTACCATCAATCTTCAGAACAATATTTATCCATTTTTAGAAACCTACATACATAAGCAGGCAAGAGAAAATATCATTAGAGGATAATTGAGGATGAGAAAAGAGATGAAAACTAGGAGAAAAATTTAAACAATCAAAATATAAATGTTGGGTGAAACATATGTTAAAGGTAGCACTTAATATACCATGCTCCATCTAATTCTGACATGACAGCACAGACCCATGTACAGATCTTCAGCATAGAACATGATCATCAAAGTCTAATACAACTCTTAAACAAATGACTGCCCTTTAGATACTTACCCACATCTAATACTAATAGGTGTCACCACCCACATCATCCCAGATAAATTTTAGCAAGCCTTGTTGAATTTGCATTCCTCTAACTGTAATGCTAATCTTTTGCAGAATATGTCTAAAGCATCCTATTTACATCATAATATTTTCAGTGACACGATCACGGTCCACACATCTGTGTCCAAAATAAAATTCTATGATGACTAAATCTCCTTATCCTAAGACTTGATAACATGCAATTTCAGATCTGTAATGAATAAGATACCAATAAAAGTTCAAACAAAAGATTTGACTACCCAAAGGAGATATTATTTCTGGTTAAATGCTGCGGCACACTCCTGAGATGAAGAGAAACCAGAAATGCCTAATGATACATAATCAGAGATAAAGAAAGCATCCTATAGTGGTGCAGCTATCTAAGAAAAAGATATTTTCATTGGCTTTCGTACACCAGTTACTTGTCCTTATATTATATTTGATTTGTCCTTATATTAATTTGATTGGCATCACTCAAGCCCTAACTTTCTCATTTCAGCAGGCAAAACAATAATACAAAAACATAAATGTTTTCAGTCCAAACTAGTGAAAATAAATGAGTATTGAAAAGCTAATATATTTTGTAATTTACATTCTCTATTGGTGCCGTCAAAAAAGGACTCTCACATCCCTTTTCCTTTTCTTTAGCTATGTAATCCTGTGCTAAACTATATCCAAACATTCAGAATAATAAATTTTGCCACTCAGAGGCAAGTCTTCCCAAGAAGATCATTGCATTAGCCCACATCATTGACATACTGGGTAGAGTGCATCAATTCATTCCTAGAAACAGTTTCTGAATCACTCTCTAAGATCCTTAATTCACTTAATTAAAATGCCATGGTTCAGGAATTCTGTTCGAATATGATCAAACTACAGATAGAATATCCAATTTTTTTCCTCACAAAAACCAAAATAAATTCCCCCACCGTGGTCGGATAGAATCGACCATAGACTAGCAATAAATCCTTTTTGAAATTTCCTATATTAAAAAAAGAAAAGAAAAGAAAAAGAAAAAGGAAAAAATCCACCTTGTATAAATTTTCCGAAAATAAAATTGAGCATAAAAAATCATAGAGAGATTGATTCAAGTGGTATACCGTAGCTTTGAAGGGTTTGATCGTCCTTCATGATGCGGCCCTTGTAGATTAGACGTTGCTGCTGACTGGGGATTTCGCATTTCTGAGCTAGGATTGACTTAAAACGTTCAACAGTTGAGTTCAAGTTCACCTGAACTGCAAATTTCGAGCCGTTCGAGCAACGGATATTCACCGTCAGCTCTTCCCCGACATCGTTGCTTGATTCGACTGCGTCATTGATATCGCCGCCGCCCATTCTGGTACAAATAATAAAATCCCTATGAGAAATTTGGCAAATCAAATATGGATTGATCGTGGAGTATTACAGAACCCTAGCCTTAAAGGGCTCGATTTTCCTCCCTCCCTCTCTCTCCCCCCCGCTTTTCCCTTTTCCCTTTTCCTTTTAATTAATTCTCTTCTTGTTTTGAGTGTTCTTCGAGAGAGAAAAGGAAAAGAGCTGGGAGTCAAAAGAAAATATTAACAAATGAAGGTATCAAAGGGAAATAAAATTTTTAGCACAGAACTACAATCACATAAACCATTTAGACCCCGTTTGGTTAGCACGAATGGAATCTCTAACATATTTGTTTAAAAAAAAAGGAAAAAGTAAAAGAAAAAGAAAAGAAAAGAGTTCGAAATTTAATTTCATTTTCGCTGCAAACTATAGTATAACAAAAATTTTTAAAAATAATGTGATGAGAAATTCCCAGAGCCAAATTTGCCACACATTTTGTCAAAATTCATCATTTACATAAAAATTTCGCAAGTCACATATCATATTTGCAACGAAAAACAAATTTTTAAATTTATTTTACCAACTTCCATTGCAACTCCATCGCAAAAATTCTCCATTAAAACTACCCTCCCAATAATTTGCGATCTTAATTTTTGTAAAAAATTTTGGACAAAGTAAAATTTGTCATAATCGATAATATTTTTTAATTGTGCAAGAGTCAAGTTGTTCGACAACTTGAGCAAACTTTTCAAATCTATTGGTAGGGTGGCTCTTGAGCACATGGCAATGTATAGAGCTAATCACAACGAATTCCTCTTCCCCCATCCATGGATTTTTGGATCCCACCAAGTAAGAATTGGATTAAGGCTAATTTTAACGCAATCTTTAAAAATGGAAGAGCACATGTGGTTGTGGTCTTTAGAGAATTCCAAGAAAAATTCATCCTATCTCAATAAATAGTAGGGAGATTAGGTTCTCTATTGTTGCAGCTTTTGCTTTACATGTTCGACTAAATTAGTTAATCATAACAACAATTTGGTCAAAATAAGTTTTGAGAGAGATTAAATAAGTTATCGGCGCCATGATTGAGGCAAATTATGGTCATTATTGACAAATTGAGCCACATGTCTCTCATAGTATATTTACTTTTTAAAAAGAACCTCATAAATTTTTAAACACATTGGAGATTTTGTAATAGTTTGGCACATGATTTAGTTTATGAATGCAAACAAATCGAGCCAACTCATGAGCCGAACAATTCTTGTTCGCAAGCTCACGAACCTATATTTTTTATTTAAAAAAACATTTATATATAAAAAAAATATAATAATATATATTTGATATGGGATAGCCCAACAAGCCAAACTCAATAAGTTATTGACTATAGAGAATGCTCCTAGGCCTACTTAGCATGTAAAGTCCAACTACACTTCCAAACCCAGCTAGGCTGAGTCACTCAACCACAATCGTTAGGTCGAGCGGATAGTTCTCGACCTTACCCAACAGGGGGCTTCAAGCTGCCTAGTGCATTCAACTATCTCTTTGGTCGATCACAGTCAACTAGAGTGCTCACTCCGGCACTCAATACTTTGATAGTTAGCATACCTCAGCATTATGACGCATGCTACTCCAGTATCACCTCTGCCACCAACTCTGTCAAGAGGCACTCTTCCTGAGTACTATCCACCCAGAAAAGTAGGAGATAATGCCACCTAGAATAATATAGGGTTGAGAAATGACTTATAACTCCCAAGCAAGGACATGAACTCTGTACACTTGATAGAGGCACCTTAGACATATCACTTACCTAAAGAAGGCTATAAATACTCTATTGTCAGCCACCCTCCAGATATGCCATTTTATACTATACGCTTTTACTCTGCTGCTCAATTATTTTACTTGTCCAGTACTAACTTGAGCGTCAGAATGTCTTAGCCGAGGGCACCTCGGCTAATATGACATTTGTTATTAGTTGCAAATCTTAGCCCAAAAAAATATTATTGTTGGATCATTCGACCTCCTTAGTCGAATTAGCCCAAACACAACTTAATTTACTAAAACAACTTTCAAATACTAATTTTAAATTTTTTTATAAAATTATTAACTTTTCAAGCTCGAGCCTATAACTTGATTTTATAAAAAAATATAATAAAATATATTAATTTAAAAATATTTAATAAAATAATTTAACGTCTTAAGCTCAAGTCAAATTCAAGCATATAGCTTAATTATGAGTTCGAACCTAATAAGTCGAATCGAGCCAAGCCCAAGCAAGAGCATGTGTCTTGAGCTCGTCGAACTCGAGCTCAATACATTTGATTCAAGCTCAAGTTCGAGCTCGAGCTAAAACCTGAAAAAAATAGGCAAAACTTGACTCTATTCAATTTATTTGCATCTCTAATTCAGCACAATGGGCTTCTCCCTATTATTAGAGAGGTCTACAGCAAATTTGATAAGGAGCCACGTGACTTAAGTCAGTGAGCTTCTTGCTCTTATTGAAGAGGTCAAGAACAAATCCCATAAAGAGCCACCTAATTTGCCTCAGTGAGCTCTTCCTCTAAACAAATCCGATGAGAAGCCACTCTGTATTTCTTTAGTATCAGTTGGATGGTTTACATCTGTAAATTGTCCTTATTAATTGACTGTTATTGATATATTAGTTGAATTGCTTGTTTGCTTTCATTTTAACTAATTTTTAGTTTTATATGAAATCGATCAATTATTGATTTTATATAAACTGTAACACTTCATTTGACAAAGGTCTTATGTTTGAATTTCTAATGCTTGCTATGTATATATTAAGTTACTGAATTGTTTACGACTAAGCATAGGTAAATAGGACGTCATGGGTTTGGCATAACAATTTTTTAGTACTATGTTTGTATCAAATCGTACCGACATTGTTGAAATTGTCTAAATTTTTGTGTTCGAGAAAAATTGAGAATTTAATTTTAGTTGAGTTCGGTATGGTGCCAGCATGACATGGTAAGGTTTTAAAAATATGAACACTTTTATTTATCCAAAACATGACTATTAATGAGTTTTTTTCTTTTCTTTAAAGAACGCTACAGATGACGAAGTTTATCTTTTAATAAGTCAATATATTATCCTGTTCTCATCCTTCCAATAAATCAATATTATCCTGTTCTCATCCTTCCAATAAATCAATGTTATCCTATTATCAAATCAAGTAAATTAAAGTACGAATTATATAATCAAATACACATAATGTGCACGACGATACCCATTTGAGTTGAATACGTGACTTTTCACATAATATAAGAGATTAATGCCCATGGACTACAAGCCATCAGACAACTATTAATGAGTTTAAAGTTGGATGAGCAGCCCTAGGCCGTCAACGGAACATATTTGGATTGGATCAATCATATTTGAATTTGAATTCGGCTATCAAAATTCATATCCGAATCCAAGCCGATATTCTATAGGATCTTTATTAATTAGTACCATATTCGAATCCGATGAATATTCAAGATTCGATAAAAAAATCTGACTTGATTTAATATTTTTCTTCTTCTTCTTCTTCTTCTTCTTCTTCTTCTTCTTCTTCTTCTTTCCTTATTGTATTGTATAAAAATATTATATTTATAAATTAAATTTATGTCATATTTGAATTTTGAATAATTTTTAATTATATATAAGTCCAAAAATTAAATATTTGAATTCTAGACCTTTATTTTATATTATATTAATGCATAAATGAACTATTATACATTATTATATTTGATTCCTTTTCAATATTAAAATTATTAAAATTTGGATTCAGATAATAGATCGAATTGTTTAATTTAGCATCCAATTCAAGTAATTCGAATTATGAATATTTAAAATCGAATTTGTTCCATTGAATATTTTAATTGAATAAAAATTTTAAAATTTAGATCGAATTCGAAATAAATTTCGATTGATCGACAGTCCTATGTTGCCCTTGATCTTTTTCCTTTTAAGCAAAAAGCATATTTTTTTTAATCGGACTTACTTCAATTTTTTTATTTTTATAACGAAAGATTTTAAAAGCAAAGAACGCTTGTCTCCTTCACATGACGATTAATGCGTGAGCCGCCCTTCATTATTTTCCAAACAAAAGCACAATTTTTTAATCGGTCTTCAATTTTATTTTTTTATATACCGTATCAATTCGCAATATATGTATGCATACATGCATTGCATATTCACTACATATTAATAAAATACGGCTTAATTAGGACTACCATATCGATTTCCAACCACTGGACAGTAATGCCCTTAATCCATAATTTTTAATAAATAAGATATTAACATAAATAATATTCTTGTTTAACCATCATGTCGACTTATCTAATCCTTTTCTTTTTCTTGTGCCGTGGAAAAAGTAAATAAAGCATAAGAATTACTATTTAAATATTGTGATAGTTGTAAATTATTCCACCATCAACTATTTTAAATATATCTAAAAAATTTAGCCCTACATATCTCAAAAGTAACATTGAAATTTTAAAGTATTATGAAAACTTTAAACATACTACTCATAAATTTGCCAAAACAAAAAAGCCTTCAAATCCTATCAAAAAAATTATTAACCCCTTCGAGTAATTTCCATAGCAGTCGAATCACGCAGTGCCATCCAATAAACACTCTTAGGATTATCTTTATTTTCTTTCCACATTAGTAACTCTATTTTCAATAACACGTTCAGTGCATAGCGCAGAACTTTCATCCTTAGCTATTTGAAATGCCTCGTTTGCAACATTTTTCTTCCTGATATAATTGTGAATAGTCATTGTTGCTAGCATGACTTCTCTTTATGTGTCAGTATGAACATAAGGCATATCAACCAAAATATTCCAACGTGCTTTCCAAACTCCAAAAGTTCGTTCAACAATATTTCTGCATGAAGGATGGAAATAATTGAACTTTTTCTTCAAGTTTCTTGGTGCACATTGGTGCCAACGTCTAGCTAGACGAAACGCTTCAAGATGATATCTTATATTCTCTCCTCGATAAGGACCCATATATCCTGGCATATGCAAGTAGCCAACATCCACCAAATAATATTTTTTTTCCTTTTTGATGAGGAAAGTTGAGATATGGTCTACAAATAGCTTCTCCAAATATCCTATTATCATGAGTAGCTCCTTCCCATCCTACCTAAGCAAATGTAAAACACATATTAAAATCCACAACTACAAAAATGTTTTGAGTGGCATACCCTTTGCGCTCAATATATGGTATAGCTTGCCCTTGTGGTAGTCGAGCCTTCACATGTGTTCCATCAATTGCTCCAATGCAATCCTATAAATAGAAAAATGAAAAAAAAAAGTGCTAGAATTTTAATTTGAGGATACATGAGTATATATATCCACTATCTAATTTAAAAATTACTTACAACAAAAAATGGCTTGTATCAATAATGTTGTGGCTTATGATATCCTTTTCCCTCCTTATTCTCATGATGACGTCTAATTATATCATTGGCTAGCTTACTCACCGCTTTCAAAACTCTATGAAAATGTTTTGAGATAGTTTCACCTAAATGATAAAATATCTCTTGCATCAACCTGGCATCCACACCATGAGCACATAGCATCAAAAATATTGGTGAACCCGTATCTCAAGTAGAATACTCAAGAATAATAAGCAGTTTGATGGTTCCAACAAACTGTACTTGCCCTAACATTGCATGTTCAATAAATAAGTTATGTAGATTGATGAACAATCCTGGTAATGATAATTGGAAAGCACTGATAAGAGTACTTAGGTTTCTTAAGTACACAATCAATCATGGGTTACACTATACTAGATATTTAGCTGTGCTTGAAGAGACAGTAATGCTAACTAGATATCTAATACGAAGGATACCAAGTCCACAAGTAGATATGTTTTCACCCTTGGTGGAGTTGCCATGTCCTAGAAGTTCTCTAAACAAACTTGCATAGCTTGTTCTATAATAGAGTTTGAATTTATTGATTTAGAAAAGCAGGAGAAGAGGCTGACTAGCTTCAAAACTTTCTAGAGGACATTTCTTATTAGCCTAAACTGATTTCTGCCATCACAATTCATTGTGATAGTCAATCAACAATTGGAAGCGGTCGAAGTAGCATGTATAATTGTAAATCACATTATATCAAATGACGACATAATACCATAAGGCAATTGATCTCAAATGGGGTAACATCACTTAACTATGTGAAGTTCAAGGGGAATTTAGGGGATCCGTTAACTAAAGGTCTACCTAGAGATCAAGTAAAATGCATGTTAAGTGGAATGGAACTAAAACCTATAAGTCTAAGAATTGACACAGCAGATACCCAAACATGCTGATTGGAGATCCTAAGAACTTAGTTTAATGGAACAACTAAGTTATGAAGGTTCATGTGAGCACTTTAAACCCTACTCTTGTGACATTAAAGTGTTGCATGCTATGTGGGTACCAGATTAAGTTTCAACTCTTAATAACTCCCCAAGCTAATATAGCTAAGTATTGCAGGGTACTCTTTGTGGGAGATTACTTATATGACTGTAAAAATGGGTCGCTTTCATTGTAAACACTTATGAATGCAAAGATTGGTGTTCATTGCTAAAATGGACAAAATTGAAAAGAACTAAAAGTGTAAGGACAAGTATTATATGGGTACTTCTATCTTGATTTACACGAATGGCTGAATAGTTCAAGATATCATGGTCAGTAATTAGCCCAGTAAACCTAATAGTGTTTCACTAAGAAAGGTTCAAAGCCACAAGCTGCCTATCTTAATGCCATAGTTGTTTAGCTAAACTCTCTTGTGTGTGCATGATCGTTTGCATAATCACTCGCACTAATTTTCATTTATGGGGGAGGGGGGATTGTTGGAAATTGGTCTTCTCTGACTAAATATTTAAGGCGGATCAAAGTATTAATTTCTAAAAAATTAGTGATCATCTTAAACTACGCCATAGGTAGATATCGACAATGTGATTAGCTGGCCAAAATCAATTTCAAGTGAATGAGAAATAAATAGTCAAAGTGAGCTACTTGATAGTTGCCTAAGAAGATTAGTAAAAAAGTCAATAGGTTGGGACAAGAGAAACTTTATCCCACATTGAAAAATGAGTAAAAGGTTGAGTAAAGTAAATAACTCAAGTGTGGCAGTGAGGGATGGGCCCTTGGGGGCACCATGAGTGTTTGAAAGGGAGAGGTCCTACGTAGTGGTAGGTTTATTCACTACTAAAAAAAAGCATTTTGCGATGGATTTTTGTGGTGGAAAAAATTCGTCGCAATTTGCGATGGAAAATCCGTCGCAAAACTTTTCGTTGCAAAATGAATAAAAAATTGAAAAAATATTTGTGATAGAAAAATTCATTGCAAATTTTACAATTTTCTTAAAAAATTTGCAATGAATTTTTGTCCGTTGCAAAGTAGAAAAAATAAAAATAAAAATTCTTATTGTATTTTAACTTACCCTAATTCCCCATTTTCCTCAAACTCTCATTTCCTCTCTTAGGTTTCCCCCCTTTTTCTTCTTCCTCTTCTTTTTTTTTTATTTTATTTTTTCTCTTTTACATTCATGGCCAACCAGGGAGCACTGTCACCGACCAGCCATACTAGTGTGGCCAACGAGCCAACTAGCTGCACCAGGTGTTGGCTGCTGGTCTCAAATTTAAATTTTTTTTATTTTTTTAAATTAGTATTACTTTTAAAAAATACTAAAATTGTTGTTTGGGTTATTGTTTCAGGCTTGAATGTACAATACTTGTATATTATTTTCATTGATTGAGGTTATTTTCTTAATTATACTAATATTTAATTATATTTTAGTTATCTTCATTATGTTTTAGTTAATTATCTCCATTAGTTAAAATGTGATTTATGTTTTAGTTACTTCTATTATGTTCTAGGTAATTGTCTCCATTAGTTAAAATTTAATTATGTTTTAGTTAAACTTTGACTTATGTTTTAGTTGTATCGATTATATTTTATGTAACTGCCTCCATTAGTTAAAATTTAATTATGTTTTAATTAAAATTTGATTTATGTTTTAGTTATATCCATTATGTTTTAGTTAATTATTTTCGTTAGTTAAAATTTGATTTATATTTTAGTTATCTCCATTATGTTCTAGTTGATTATCTCCATTAGCTAAAATTTGATTATATTTTAGTTAAAATTGATTTACGTGTTAGTTAAACTCAAATAATAATTGTATAAAATATTTAAGTTTTCATTTAGTTTGTGGAATTATGATTTATTAATAAATATGTGCTCTTGTAACATGTGTATAATGATGTTGGCTATCTTGACTTGGTGGAAATCTTTTGTGAGTGTTGATTTTTGTGGAGCATTTAGAGGTAAGTTTGGATATCTTGTTTTAATTTTATATATTTTTATAGTACAATACATTAGAAATGTTTAGAATTACTGGAATTAGAAAGGAAGATGGGATGTTGGGAGAAGGGGTGGAGCTTTCTCATTTGTTGCTGATTGATTTTTAATTGCTTGCATGATGATGATAGATATAAAGAGGAGTGTTTATGAGTCATTATGTGTTTACTAATATTATTAATTATTTTCAATTAAAATGATGCTCTCATTATGTTTAGTCTTAATTTTTGAGTAATTTGGTAATCTTATTTTAAGGAAGTGTTTGGACGAAATTCTTGCTATAGAAATTATGAAATTAATGCATAAATGAAATAATATATGAATTTCAAGAATAATTTTGATATTTACATCTAAATCAAATTTCAAAGAGGGTTGAAATTACATAATCTCACCCTCAAACCTACTATTGCAATAGCTATTAATCTCAGCACAGGCTTTGGACAAATCATGGGCCGGACCACAAATATCATATTCCATATCAAACAAGAGATTACTTTATATTAAAAGTCATAGTAAATGTTAATATCCCAAATCAAACAAACTCAAAATAATTTGTTTCCCTACTTCATTTGTTAGGTCATCTTTTAATTCTTTTATCGATTACTCTTCATTTTTTTAATTTGTCAAATATATTCATCTCTAAATAATATATGATAATAATATTAATAATTAATTTTATTATACTATAAGCAATTACTTTCTAATGAACATACATTAATAAAGTAAATAATCAAATAGTTTTATCAAAATCTAAATGTTTATAATAAAATTACTTTTGCATCACTCAAATTGAGATCATTTTTAATGAATTTACTCATTTATAGAATATGGATATTCATGCCGAGCATAGTTAGATTATAATAGGATCTTGCCAAATCGAAAAGATTATACAAGAGAGTTTGTTGTTGGGGTGAAAATTTTTATTGATTATGCATCCGTCCAACCTCAATGTTTGAAGGATGGAGGAATAAGGTCTCCTTGTTCAAAATGTAAGAATCTAAAATTTTTGATACCGAATAAAGCACTTGTACATTTATTAAAATGTGGGTTCTAGCCTAATTATTGGTATTGGATTGCACATGGGGAGACTGAACCTTTAGATTTCAATATACATAAAGGAGCTCTTAGTAATGCTTACAGATCACATGTTCAGGAGGAATAGAGATGCATTTTATAAGAGAAGGATTGAACGATCGGAGGTATCTCCTAGATTGACCAATCAACAAATATGGGAGAGGATTTGTAATGTTCCCAAAATTACTAACTTGCTAGTAAATTTTGGTAAATTACCTAGATATGTTGTATCACATAAATGGACAAAACAAAGTATATTTTGGAAATTGCCTTATTGGAAAGATAACTTAGTTCGCCATAATTTGGATGTTATGCGTATCGAGAAGAATATCTTTGAAACTGTGTTTAACACCTTGATGGATGTCACAGGTAAGACTTAGGACAATGAAAAGGCAAGACTTAACTTGGAGGAATATTGTAGGAGACCGGGGTTACATTTAAGACTTTTACCAAATGGGAAACACATCAAATTGAAAGCTTGTTTCTCTTTAACTGTAGATTAAAGGTGGAAGTTGTATAAATGGCTAGAGGATCTTAAAATGCCAAATGGGTATGCTTCAAATTTGGCAAGATGTGTTGATAAAACAAAATTAAAATTACGTGGGTTGAAGAGTCATGATTGCCATGTATTTATGCAACGGTTGTTACCAAGTGCCTTCAGTTTGCTATCACAAAATGTTTGGAGGCCCTTAACTAAATTAAGCCAATTTTTTTAGGAATTGTGCTCAACAGAATTATATGGAGATAGTTTATTGCAATTCAAAAAAAACATCTAGGTTATCTTGTGTAAGTTGGGACGCATATTCTCACTTGATTTTTTTTGATTTAATGGAGCACTTGATGGTATACCTACTGTATGAGGCACTTGTCTGTGGGCCTATACAATATAGATGGAGGTATCCTTTTGAGAAATAAATAATCAATCTAATGAGTAAATACTATAAATATTCCATACATATTAACTATTTATAAATATATGTCTTCCCATGTTTCAGATTCTTACATGATTTAAAAGGCATGGTAAAAAATAGAGCTGAAGTTGAGGGATTTATATGTGAGGCATATGTAGTCCAAGAATCAGCATATTTTTCATCATATTACTTCAAGTCTCACATTCAATTAAGGAGTATGAGAAGTAAACAAAATGAAAAAGAAGGTTATAATGGTCAACAACCACGCACTCGATCAGTCTTTAATCAAACTTAACAGCCTGCTAGTAAGTGTACTAGTAGATGGTTGAATGATATTAAGTTGAAAGCTGCCTCATTGCAAGTTCTTTTAAATTGTGACGAAGTCATGCCTTTTCTTAAGCAAGCTTACTTTCCAATTCAATACAAATTCATTTTTAATTAATAAGTTTGAATTGAAAAAATAAACTAATGTTCAAACTTAATATACTTTGGGACATATAAAGCAACCTTTCGACATTGTTTTCCCTTCATTAGCAACCTTCAAGTGGAGCAATCTGTTGAGGATCATTTTGTAGATTGGTTCCAAAAATATGTAATTATTAAAAAATTTAAAATAAATAATTCTCTTTGTTAACCAATAAAAACTATATTAATTTTTCAATTCCTTGCTATTATTTATAGGTGCACACTCCAGAAAATATGGTACAAAATCAATATTTGAAGGATATAGCATGGGGTCCTATGAGACAAGTCAAGAGATGGCGTTGTTTTTTCATTAATGGATATATATTTCATACAAATTTTTTGGCAAAGAATAAAAAGACATGCAACTCTGGAGTGTGTCTCAAAGGTGAAGGATCATCAAAATTTTATCAAAAACTGAAAGAAATAATCCTACTAGAGTATCCAGCTGTACCTAAAAAGAAAATTTTCCTCTTTAACTATCATTGGTTTGATACACTGTCTAACCGTGGTATCAGGATAAACAAAGATTATGACATCATTGAAATCAAAGAAAATGAAAAATATCTAAAGTTTGATCCTTTCATCAATGCTCAACATGCATCCCAAGTGTATTATATTCCTTATCCTGGTACTAAAAGAGATAAAGTCCATTGGCAATTTTTGATCAAAATAAGAACGAAAAATAGGGTGGATAAATGTAATACTATGGAGGTAGCTTTATAAGAACCACCTACCACAGTCAATGTAGTTGTTGATACCGATCCAATTGGTGACTTACTTGATATTGAAGGACCTTATGAAGAAATAAATCTAGAAAACAATCAAGTGATAGGTGATGATGAAGAGTTAGAGGATGAGAATGAGGACGAGGACAAGGAGGACGACAAGGATGAAGATGATTAATTTTTTAATTTATTGTTATGTAATGTGAATTTATTGAAAAATTCATCGTTGATGTACTACATATATTATCAATTTTAAACACAGTTAAACTTCCAAGAATGGTAGCTTTAACTTGTTGATCAGCATATTTCATGCCACTCAATTGTATTGGGCAGTGCTACCTAATTTGATTTATCCATAGTCAAACATGTACATAATGACAATGTAAATATCTATGCATAATTCAATAATTTATAGTTTAATTACTTGAGTAATAGATTTGGGAGAATATTATTATAAAATCATCAATACACAATTCAATAATTTATAGTTTTACTTGAGTAATATGTTTATGCGAATGGTATGAAATGACCTCTATAGCATTTTTTTGTGTTTTCTATATATAATTAGCTCAATAACTAAATTTAAGATATTTATATCTACTATAAAGATAGATACACCTTCTCAAATTTAGATAATTATATCTAGTAATTATTAGATTTTTTAACATAAACTTATAACATCAATAAAAAACTAATGTACCTTATTTTTTTGCAAATGACAAGTTTTAAACCCCTTTTGGTTTTTTTTTGTCCCCTCAAATTTATAACAATACCATCTCAAATTAGTACATATTTGCATGTACTATATTGATTGCAATCTTTATGATTGTTTCTACATGTATGATGGTGACTTGTTTGATGTTATTTATTTGTAATAATCTACACAATTAATATTTGTTATAGATGTCGAGTAATAGAAAAGGAAAGACAAAGCTGTTCCATCTAATATTGAATCGAAGTCATATATTCCTCCACACACTCATCCAGATATGGTGTCGAGTAGTTGTTCATTAGATACATCACCTACTCCCTCATCTATGCCATCTACACTGGTATCTATAGATATAGGGAGTACATATATTACTCAGAGGATATTTATTCAGCCTCGAGGGAGAGACTAATAGTTTTTAATCCTTTTAATTACAGTAATTTATAATGTTATGTATACTAATTTATATTTTATCATTTTGATATATACTATAAAAATATCTTTGTGAAAAAAGTTCTCTAAACAATTGGCATGTGCCCAAGAAATAAGTACTATTATCAAAAGGCCTTTACGACAAGCTTGGAGATCATGGAAAAAAATTCCGGATGGCATTAGAACAATATGGATTGGGAAGTTTGAGGTAAGAATTATTTTAAGTACCAATTTTTTTCTTCTTAATTACATTTCAAAATGGAAGAGTTCTCTAAATGTTTTAAATTCTTTTATGTGCCTCAGAAAGAATTTACATGGTATGAACATAAGGGTGCATTGATTCAAAAAATATTTGAGCACTGTGGCTTGGAGATATTAAAAAATAAATTACACTGAATATGCGAATCCCAAAAGAAGCCCATTTGGATGGGAGATGAAGTGTGGGATGGATTGATTCAAAAATGGGCCAATGATGGATTTCAAAAAATAAGTGCTCAGAATAAAGCAAATCAGGTATCGAATTGTAGCGGTGTTGGATTTCCACTTCATCAGGGTGGATGTATTTCACACCTATCCCACAAAGATAAATTGGTAATTTTTATAAAAGTATCAATATTTAATTTTAATTATAATTGGTTCTTGATCAATGTGTTTGGATGTAGGAGAAAGAACTTGGACACGCCCCTGGACTTGCAGAATCATTTATACATACACATTCTGCATTAAATGAAAGAGATGAACACATATCGGTCAATGAACGTGCACAGAATATTTATGTAAGTAGTATGTTATATAAAAACTAAGAAAGTTTAAATATTATAAATTTTATGTTAGAACGTTTAAATATCATATATATATATATATATTACTTTTTTAATGTAGAAAGTTTTAATTTTTATGTAAGTTAATCATTCTATATACTTCATGTGTAGAATATGTTCAACAATTGACTAGAAGAGTTCTATAGTCAAAGTTTAAGTGATGGTGTGGATAGTTCTTCAGTGCCCATGTCATCTCAACTTCAGGTGAAAGTTCTAAGTTATTAATTTATATTTTATATTATTTTTCAATTGAATTATTTGATTGTTATTAATTTGTGGTAATATTTTTTATACAGATGTGGAAAGATATAGTAGGCGGATCAAAGAAGGGGTCGATTTATGGACTTGAAAGTGAGGCTTCCTTTGTCTTGGGTCACTCATCTGGAGGATTTCCAAATAATCCACCCCATAAAAGTGCACAAATTAGGACATTGAAAGAAGAAGTGACAATGTTGAAATCACAAATGATGGTGTATCAAGAAGAAAATACGATGTTTAAACAAAAATTCCTGGATATGGAGGTGATAATGTGACAGATGTTCATACAGTAGAATATGCATAACCCAACACCATCATTTCAACCTAATACATCACCATTTTATCCACCTACAAATATCTCCTTCATGGCATTGGGCACTCATTTATCTTAGCCAGAGGTATCTCCAGCACCAACCTTATCTAGACCTACTAATGAACAACCACGAAGAAACATAGATGATGAGGATGAGGTGATGATTGATTGACTTATTTATTTGGGTAAATACTTTGTTAAGATAATTATACTTTGGTAGTTATATTTTAATACTTCTATATTGTTGAATTTATAAATATTTTATTTATTTAATGTTATATTTGGATTTTATGAAGGATTTGTTGTTTTATCATTTGATGGTTATAAATATCATTAAATATGGTGATTTTGAATTTATGAATATATTATTATTGATTACAGGTTTTTAATATTTACAAAATGCTACAAAAAAACTTTAAAATATTTTGCGACGAAAAAATTCTTCAAAAATTGAGTTTTGTCAGTCGCAAAAAAATTACAAAAAATTGAACATTTGCGATGGACAAAATTCCATTGCAAAATCTAATTTTGTGATGGAATTTAGGATGAAATTGTCCATCACAAATTTGTGATGGAAAATTCCATCGCAAAAAAATTCATCGCAAAATCCATTGCAAATGATTCCAACTAAAGATTTTGCAATGAATTTTTTTTGTCGCAAAATCCATCTTAAATTGTAATTTGCGATGAATTTTTGGCAAAATTCATTGCAAATCACCTTTTTTTTAGTAGTGATTCCAAGCCACATGCATGCGCGCAACCACAGCCCGTCCTTCCGGGAGGCTTGGCTGGGCTTGGGTCAAATTAACTAGGCCTTTAATCAAGTATTAACTTTTTAAACTCTCATAACTACAATTTATACATAACTACTACTATTTATAATTCACTATTGTCACTCTATAGTGCCAATACTATCATAAATCACTATTTTCTATTTTTATAAAACTTTAAATAAATATATTAAAATTATAAGAAAACACAGTTCTTTATGAAGTGGCACAACTTTGAATAAATAATTTGACATGTTATTTAGTTTGGCCACGTTTGATGCAAGCTATTACCGACCACTACCACAACTAATCTCCACTTATCTAATTTTTGATAGGTAACATAAAAGTAGCGGGTTAGCCTGAATTTAATCACTGGCCTAGTGCTACAGCTCTAATAGTCATTATTCAAGTAGCGGCCTATCCAATTGCATCAATAAAAGAAAGAAATGTTGGGCCGAATTTACCTCTTTGTCCTCAACTAACGTTCAACTGACATTAAACTAACAATGTTAGTACTCTAAATTTCAGGCTAATTAATTTAATTAATTTAATAAGTTAGTTACATGCTTTAATTCATTATTTAGTAATAATTAAATAATTTTATTTAAATTTAATTAATTCTCTCCACAATTACTTTAAACTTATCAATTTTAATTTATTAAACTGAATATATTATTAAATAAATATCACCCTACAATCAAATTATTATATAAAATTAAAACATCTTAAGTTATTTATTAAAAGAATAAATATAATAATTCAATAATATATTAATAAATATTAAATATAACTAATATATTAAATAATTAATAAGTAAATTTAATTAATTTATATGTTATTCAACAAATGAACTATATAGTAATAACATAAATAATTTGGAGAATGTGCCTTCATTTTGAAATTTGTGCCTTTGTATCTCATTCATTCTTTTTCAATACTAACGACTAAATAATATTAGTGTTAATTCACATTTACTATATATCAAGATTATATTTTCTAATTTATTTTTCTATTTTCAAAATAAGAATTTCAAAATTAAAATTAATAAAATTTGTCAACGTCTCAAAAAAAAATAAAATGGGCTGACTATTTTGATCAATTAAAAAAGAATGTTAGATGAAATCAATTATAAAAATAAAATTAATAATTTTGTATCTCAAGAAAGTTAGAGAATAAAATGTAGATAATAATATTTTTAATTCATATTCTTAATTTTCATTTTTTTAGTTTTTATGTATATAATATTAAAATTATTTTAAATGATATAATTTTTTAAAAGAATTCTTTATGTGTTTTTTTTTATTACATTACATTAATAGGGACAAATTTAAAAAAATAATATTAGTAGTGAGTATCAAACATATCACATGAGATTACTCTATATTCAAATGGCGTGTAATGTATATGTTAATCTTTCCTATTAAACAAAATAATAAATAATCAAATATCACACAATTATCCACTATTATAATAGCCACTATTATCCAAATACTGTATCAAACGTGGCCTTAGTTGATAAAATTAATCACTTTTTAAAATATAATAGCAAGGTGATTTTAGTTTATCATGCATGATCTCTCCTATCTCTACCTAGTTTTTTTTATATCAGTCAAATTTTACTTTTTTTTCTTTTGCTTTAATTATTTTAATTTATCTTATTTTTTCATTTCATTTATTCAAATTATTAAAAATATTGCAGTATTATATAGAAAAAATAAATATTTTTTAATCTTATATTATAGAAGTGTTAACAAACACATTTAATGTGCCAAATTTATTAGTGATTTATCACATAAATTTTTATTGCATTTACTAAACTGATAGATGAGAGAATTATGAACTCATGACTTACGAATTTCAAAGGTTGTACACATAAATTAGTATTTGCGATGCAATAAAATAAAAGGTTAATTAGAAAAAAAAATCCCTAATCCTACTTCTAATTTAGTATTGAGTCTTCATTCGAGTTCTTATATACTAAACTCTCCACTTTTTCACATAATTTAGGAATCACTCCCCATATTTCTTAAAAAGACCTATATACCCTTGTATTTGAAAAAAATAATAAAAATACATGAGAAATGCGTTTCTCTCTTCAAGAAAAACTCTTTCCTTTCCTTTTTTTTTTTTTTTTGCCTGAATTCGACTACTCGAGGCACCAAAAAAAAGGGTGCAAAACCATTCTTCCTCCACCATTGATACAAGAACAAGAGAAGAAGAAGTGAAAATAAAAAAAGACACCAAAATTTCTACCATTTTTGTGCTACAATGGAAAGAAAAACATCTGCAAAAAGAAGTCGAGTACAAAAAGAAGTGAGCAAAAGAAACACATGTATATTTTCTAAATTTGCAGCTTCAAATGTCAGTGATTTTTCAATGTTTAGGGTTTTTATTCATTTTTTAGTCGTTAAACACTTGAACCCATTTGATATACATATGATATTTGTTGTAAGATGAAAAGTTTCTGATTTATACTTGAAGGGTATGAAAGTTGAACTTCATCTTTTTGGGGTTTATACTTTTTTTACCTAAAATTATATAGTAAAACTATCTGAAAGTGGTAGTATATTAACAGAACATCCAAGTTTGCAATACACTTTAGGCAAAAGTGTAGTATATGATCTGTATAACTGCAGTACATTTTAGAAGTAAATATAGTATAAAATATTCAATTTTGCAGTACACATTAAGAAAAGGTCTAGTATATAACCTGTAGTACATTTTAGAAGCAAATGTAGTATAAAACATTCAAGTTTGCAGTACACATTATGAAAAAGTTTGGTATATAACCTGTAGTATATTTTAGAAGCAAATGTAGTACAAAACATTCATGCTTGCAGTACACATTATGAAAAAGTTTGGTATATAACCTGTAGTATATTTTAGAAGCAAATGTAGTACAAAATATTCAAGCTTGTAGTACACATTACAAAAAAGTTTGGTATATAACCTGCAGTATATTTTAGAAGCAAATGTAATATAAAACATTCAAACTTGCATACACATTAGGCAAAATTATGGTATATAAACTATATAGCTGCAGTACAGTTTAGAAACAAATATAGTATAAATATTCAAGCTTGGAGTACACATTAGATAAAAGTATAGTATATAATTAGTATAATTGCAGTACATTTTAGGAGCATTTGTAGTACAAAAATATTCAAGCCTGCAGTATATATTAAATAAAAGTCTAATATATAATTTGTATATCTACAGTATATTTTAAAAGTAACTGTAGTATAAAATATTCAAGCCTAAAATATACACTAACTAAAAATTTAGAATAATATATTACGTGTTTTTGAAGTACATTTTAAAAGCATCTGTAGTATAAAATATTCAAATTTTCAGTACGCATTATCTAAAAAGGTTAGTTTATTATCTATTTATATAGTAATTTTTCTTTATCTGATTGCAGCAAAGCTAAGACATTGTGAGGTCTACTTTCATTGCTCCCCTCAATTTTTTTAGAGTAAATTGGAGATTGTGAAGTCTAAAATGGGTCAAAATATTTTGATGCATTGAAGAAGACCTCTTTCTATATATACATGGATATGCACAAGTTAAGTTCAAGCTTCATTCGGCTTGAAGCTATACTTAGGAGATTTGACTTAAAAAAACTGTCATTTCATTTTTCAGATGGGGTTAAGGTTTCTTTATTTGCAACTGAATTTTCTTTGATTTTAGGGTTGTCATATGTGGGCTAATCTATTGATATAACATTGAAGATAAAGTCTTCAACCTTTGACAACCTATTTTCTTAAAAGTTGCAAAATATAACTAGATTTGAAATAGCAAAAATAGTTTGAGAAATATGTATATAAGGCTAGTGAGGAGGACTTGAATAATTTTTGTAAGTTGTATATACTTTTTATTTTTAATTATTTTCTGTTTCCAACATCTAATTATTGAACTCTACGATTTCTCCTACTATACTCGAACAATTTGTCTAGAGTTGGTCTATATGCATGGGGCATAGTTGCATACAATTTTCTTGTCCAAGATATGAAGAACCATTTAGGAGTTGGTGGAGAAAGAACCAACAAGTACATTGACGGGTGCATAGTTGGTTTGATGGTAAGTGTTTGCTTCATTTTTCTAATAACATTGATTATATTTATATTCAAGTGAGTATAATTTTTTGATTTATGAATGGTAGGTATAGGTTTATGAATGCATCCTGTCACTAGCTTCACTAGTGAGTTTGTTTGAGTTTTCACACTTTCACTAGTAGAAGGATAGCAAACTCTCACATAATGTGGAGGAAGTAGAGAATAAATTGAAATAAACTACAGTAGAAATGGTAATAATTGTAATAATTCATTGTTAACTTTGTGTATAAGAATTTGAATTTGACAATTATTTTCATTGTAATAAGTTATAGCCCTCAACCTTGCTCTAGAGGAGTTAGAATTGATAGTTTTGATCAAGAAATCAGAGGCTACCAATATTGCTATTAGTGAAGTCCATGTTTGTGATCATACAATATATGAAGCAATTATTACAGCTAAAATTAAAGAAATTCAATCATTGAAAGAAAAAATTGCTTCATTCGATATGATGGCAATAAAGGAGCAGGGTGAGGAGGAGCATTTAGTTGAGGACAAGACTGAGGGAGAGGAGCTTGAATAGAAAGCTGGTGCGTTTGTACATGAGAGGGGGGGTACTTGATTTGGTAAATGATGCATAGAAAGAAGGGGATGGATATGAAAACATGGTTGATGAAAAAAAGTCGAACAAAATACCGTCATGATCCTTCAGATTCCCCCAAACCTTTGAAGACAGAAGTTTATGTACCAATTCAAGCGGCTGAGTTTGAGGACTTTGATATTGAAGTAGTAAATGTCATGTCCTCGATTATGACAAATGTGTGTAATCAAGAGGACATGAAACCAAAATAGAAATCTTTAGATTTTTTTAATCCCCCGAGAACCGCACCAGTCAAAAGAGCAAGACAAGTGACAAAGACCTATGGTCCTCTTCCTCATCCTTGTGCAAAAAATAAATAAATAAAGAACAAGAAGAGAAGATGTTGTCAACTACTTAATATTTTAATTTTTTGCTATTTGCATTTCATTTGTAAATTGTTTATCTGTAATAAATGCAATGATATTTTATTCTTGATTGGTTGATATTTGTACTTAATGTAATCATTTTTTATACTTCATGTTGGTGATATTTGTACTTAATGTGCTATGTCTTTTGTACTCCAAGTTGGTGATATTTATACTTAATGTGCTATTCTTTTGCACTTCATGTTGGCATTATTTATACTTTATATGCTGATCTTTTATACTCCATGTTGGGATATTTGTACTTCATGTGCTGATCTTTTGTATTTGATAATTGATCCTTTATACCTAATGTGCTTGAGTTTTATACCCCACATAGGCATATTTTGTACTCCAATAAGGGATACTTCAATATTTGATTTTTTGCACTTAATGTGCTTGATTTCTGTACTCCATGTTGGATATATTTTGTACTTCAATCGAAAATACTTCAATATTTGATACTTTGCACTTAATGTGGTTAAGTTTTGTACTTTATGTTGGTTATATTTTGTACTTCAATAGGGGATACTTCAATAGTTGATACTTCGCACTTAATCTACTTAAGTTCTATACTCCATGTTGGCTGTATTTTGTACTTCAATAGGGGATACTTTATACTTAATGTGCTTGGATTTTGTACTCCATGTTGGTATATGTTTTACTTCAATATGGGATACTTCAATACTTGATTCTTTATACTTTATGTGCTAGTCTCTTATACTTCAATTGTTAACACTTTGTACCTAATGTACTGTGTTTTGTACTACAGGAGACTAAAGATATTAGTCCAATTTAGGTGGCAAAGGAACCAACCAGTCTAAAGATTGATGCGCTTGATCCCTATAAATGAAGGACTGATTATAGAGATCATGAATGTATTCCAGTAGAAGAGCGAGAAGTTATCAATAACTTTGTCAAAAGAGATAATTTGGAGTAACAAAATTCACTTATTAATTTTCTTTTGGATAAATTGTTATCTGAACTAACAATTAACAATTGTGTAGGGTGACTGTCTGGGAGAGAGCAAGATAGTTTCTAGATGGAAAAAACTTTTGTAAGCTCTTATTTAGATGAGAACTTATTGATAGCATAGTGGACTACTACATGTCGATATTATGTAATCTATCTTTCAGCAACAAGTGTCACCACAATATGTAGTTTTCATCCGCAATAGCGTAGGTATGTGGCGGTTTCCTAACTTAATTTAGTTCACATTTCCAATGAGTATAACCATTTTTTTAATACTTAATAGGTTGATATATTAGATAGACTCGAGGGATGCAACTTGATGGATTGGCGGATGAAGAATTCATGAAGATGATACCTACACTTAACCCCTTCATCCATAAAGATTTGGAAGACCTCACATTAGATGTTGTAAACCAGTATCGTTACATAATCCTACCTATTTGTCTGCACAGTCACTAGTTTTTGGTTGTTCTCAACACCTCGACACATTTTTTCATGTATGTGAATTCAAAATAGTCGCCAGACACAAAATCGACAGCTATTGCCATTGTAAGTTTGCTTCATTTTCCTATGATTTCTTCATAAAGTAGGGAGTCAACAATTGATCAATATTTTTGTAGGCTTCATTCTATTTTTGGTACATGAAGCTTTCATTGGGGTGTCGTGTGGACGAATACATGAGGCCAAAAAAATAGATAGCAAAAAGGTATAGTGGATTGTGATGTCTTTGTGTGCCTTTAGGTAGAATGTTTCGCTAGAGACACCCTCGAGTTCTAGTAGTCTACTGGAATAATTGACATGGACAAATACTATGCGACAATGGCATATACAATATTAAGTCATAAAAATACCAAGATTTGAATCACACTTTGTATGTAAATACATATGTAATTTGAAGCATACTTTGTATATAATATTATTTTGTATGTAAATGTAGTTTTCCATCAAGCATTTATAATAGTTTAAATTGAAATTGAGTACAATTTGAAAAAAAAAATGAAGTATAAAAGTAAAACAAATAAAGTATAATATGCCCAGTTTTATGGAAATTGAGCAATAAATTCAAGTACAATATGAGGAAAATAAAGTACAAACCCCAAAAAATAAGGTAATAAAACATGTATCATTGAAGTACACTCCAATTCCATTGAACACAAGAAGTGAATTTGAGTACAATTTGATAGAAATGAAGTACAAACTCAGAATAAACAAAGTATAAAATGTGTTTCGCTGAAGTACACTTTAGTTTAATTAATAATACCTAGTGAATTTGAGTACAATTCAAAGTAAATGAAGTACAAACTCAAAACAAACAAAGTATAAATTTTTTTTTAAGTACACTTTGATTTTGCCAAAATTGGGCAGCCAATTTGAGTATAATTTAAGGAAAATGAAGTATAAAGTCAGAACAAAGAAAGTATAAAATGTATTTTTTTCAAATTTACTTCAATTCTCCTGAAACTAAGCAGGGAATATGAGTACAATTAGAAGAAAATGAAATACAAACCTAAAACAAACAAAGTATAAAATGTGTTTCGCCGAAGTACACTTTAGTTTCATTGAAATTGGGCAACCAAATTTGAGTAATATGAAGTACAAACCTTGAACAAACAAAGTATAAAATGTGTTTCTTTGAAGTTTACTTCAATTAATTTGAAATTGGGTAGGGAATGTGAGTACAAACCAAAGGAAATGAAGTACAAATCCAAAACAAATAAATTATAAAATGTGTTTCATCGAAATACATTTTAGGTCCATTGAAATTGGGCAACCAATTTGAGTAAAATGAAGTACAAAACCAGAACAAACAAAGTATAAGATGTGTTTCTTTAAAGTTTACTTCAATTCACATGTAACTGAGCAAGAAATGTGAGTATAATCCAAAGGAAATAAAGTACAAAACCAAAACAAATAAAGTATAAAATGTGTTTCATCAAAGTACACTTTAGTTCCATTGAAATTGTTGGGCAGCTAATTTAAGTAAAATAAAGAACAAAACCAAAACGAAGAAAGTATAAGATGTGTTTCTTTGAAAATTACTTTAATTCACCTGAAATTGGGCAGAGAATATAAGTATAATTTGAAGAAAATGAACTACAAACCCATAACAAACAAAGTATAAAATATGTTTCATCAAAGTACACTTCAATTCCATTGAAATTGGGCAGCCCATTTGAGTAAAATGAAGTACAAAGCCAAAACAAAGAAAGTATAAGATATGTTTCTTTGAAATTTACTTTAATTCACCTAAAACTGGGTATGAAATGTGAGTACAATTCGAAGGAAATGAAGTACAAACTCAAAACAAACAAAGTATATAATGTGTTTTGTTAAAGTACACTTCAGTTCCATTGAAACTGGGTAGCCAATTTGAGTAAAATGAAGTACATACCCTATAAAATGTGTTTATTTAAAGTTTACTTCAATTCGATTGAAACTTGGTAGTGAATATAAATACAATTTTGGCGTACTAAAGTACAAATATTGAATTAATAAAGTATAAAATATATTTTTTTGAAGTACACTTATTGCTATTGAAAAATTATTCTCCAATAATTAAAATGATTGTTATGTACAATATTTTAAAATTATCGTATCATATGAAGTACGTATTTGTACCGGTGATATTGTGGATATTATCATCAAATTGTCATTTGTTAACATCTATGAAAGCATAAGAATTCTTTTATTACCGCGATTGACAACATTCATCAGTTGAACACTAGTGGTTAACAAATTAAAATCTTAATATAATCTTATTCACATGATAAAATTCACACACATTTTTATAATTTGGCTATTATTTACCAAGCTTAAAATTCAAATCATTGAACAAATTTTAATTCAACAATATTAGTAAAAATATTAAGGTATTACATTCAAAATTATTGAAATAAGGAAAAAAAAAATTGTTGAAGTACACGTCGATTCCAATGACAATTTAAGTTTGATTTGAGAGAATTGAAGTACAAATCTAGAACAAATAAAGTATAAAATGTGTTTCTTTGAAATTCATTTCAATTCAACTGAAGCTAAGCAGGGAATTTGAGTACAATTCAAAGGAAATAAAGTACAAATCTAGAACAAACAAATTATAAAATGTGTTTTATTGAAATATATTTCAGTTCCACTAAAACAAGCAGCCAATTTGAGTAAAATTTGAATAAAATGAAGTACAAATCAAGAACAAATAAAGTATAAAATGTTTTTCTTTGAAGTTCACTTCACTTCAATTAAAACTGGATAAAGAATTTGAGTACATTTCGAAGGAAATGAAGTACAAACTCAGAACAAACAAAGTATAAAATATTTTTCATTGAAGTACACTTCAATTCCAATGACAATTTGAGTACAATTTGAGGAAATTGAAGTACAAACCTAGAACAAATAAAGTATAAAATGTGTTTCTTTGAAGTTTACTTCAATTCAATTGAAACTAGGCAAGGAACTTCAGTACAATTCGAAGGAAATAAAGTACAATCCGAAACAAACAAAGTATAAAATGTGTTTCGTTGAAGTACACTTTTATTCCATTGAAATTAGGTAGTCAATTTGATTAAAATTTGAGTAAATGAAGTACAAATCTTGAACAAACAAGGTATAAAATATTTTTCGTTGAAGTACAAAATTTAACTAATTTATTAATTTTTGCAGGTTCGACAATTATGCCATGTTTTACCACACCTTTTACATTTAATTATACATTTCTCAAGTTGTGATGGAGTTCTTTGTGTCCTTCTATGCCTAAGCTGAGATCGGCAATCATGTGCATTAATGAGGCCATCATCATTTGGTGAGAGCAGATTCATATCAAACATAAGAATAAGGTTTATCACTGCTTCGTATGCTTGTTGATACATCTCAACTCGGTAGTATTGATCAGTGAAGTCATACAGTAAAGTGACCTTAACTCAATATAAGCACAATCATGTTTGCATGGTATTTTATCAATCTTCCATGCTCTGCATGAATGAACCCAGCCATATAAATCTACAGCATATGATTTATCTTGCTCAATCACCTTAAAGCTCCAACTGTTAGTCATGGCAAGTTTTAAGTTACGAAAATGCATATGATTGATTGCCAATTTCTTCTTCTACTTGGGACATATTTGACCAACCATCTTATGATATTCTTCTCGTCGATTATGCATCTATTATTTGCATGCGTATGTGATCAACCATTGTTGCAACTGGCATAAATTGGGCTGGTTCAACCCAATTATTCAAACATTCTGCTTGATTATTGTTTATTACCCCCCCTCCCCATCGATCTCTAGTGAATGAGGAATTTGCCTAACATGGTGGATCAGACTATATAATAAAGTCTCTGGCAAGCGGCAATAACTCCAAGATGCTGTCTATATGTTGTGTATACTCCTATCTTATAGGCATATATGCAGTTTTCATAAAAATAGAGCACCAATGTTTCTTCTTATATAGAGGGTACTTTCTTAATACTTGAATTTAAAATAATAGAATAGTAATGTGCTAAATGTTATGAATTAGAGTGTATTTCACATAATTATTTCACAAACAAAGATAACGTACACTTATTTGTTTCTTAAAGTTATCTACCAAGTGTCTTAAGCAGTATGCATGGTGGCTACCGGGAAATATCATGGGGATGGCCTTAAGAAGACCTAGATGACGATTGGAGAAAAAAGTGAACCTTGATAAGCCAGGCAGATGTTAAGAATCTAAGATACTTCTTAGCTTGAAGCAGAACCATTCCCAATTAATATCATTGTCAGAGTCAACAACTGCATATGCTAGCATGAATAAGTCATCATTAGCATCCTTACTGACAGTACTGAGTAAGCATCATTTGTATTTATTTTTAATATAGGTGCCATCTAAAAATATCAATGGCCTATATCCCCCGAGAAAACTAATAAGGCAGGCACTAAAACATATAAATAGCCAATGAAATTTTTGACTAATTGGGTTAATCTCACTGTCTACAATACTTCCAAAGTTTTGTCCTCTTCACATTATCACAGTACGACCTCAACTTATCATAAGATCCCTTCTCAGTGCCATGGATATCTTGCATAGCTAATTCCTTACCCATTCATGCTTTATGGTACCTATGTTCCACGCCGTTTTCTCTATGGGCATTTTTCAATATGACAAAGGGTCGATAACATAGCTCTGATCTCAATTTATCCTTTACAATGTTAGCAACCGAAGTGGAATTGACTTTAGGATGTCCTCTTGTTCGAAAATTAGCTTCACCATATGTGTGCTCTAGATTGCATTTTCGAATGTCAAATAATATATCAGCCTCATACCTTGATGCATAGATTCTCCATTTGCAAGTTTTATCATTGCAAATGGATATGATTTTTTTGTTGTCATTTTTTATTTATTTAAATGATCGCAAAGTAGACATCGCATAATTTTTAAGCATAATTCTAAACTCCTGAGCATCCTCGAATGTCTAACCCTCCCCATATATGCAATTCCTCCATGCATCAATTGAGTTGCAAGTTAAAGCCAACTCATTGTGCGATGAATTGGTCGAACCAATTTCCTCCTCGATTGCATTCCTTGAGGTTGACAAATGAAGTATAATTTCACAAAAAAGAAGTACAATTTTAATAAATTGAAGTATAATTTTAGAACATTTGAAATATAAAACTTTAGCAACTACAGTAGACTTTTTTATAATCCATTAGTAGAACACTTTAAGTATTAAACTTAAATGATAGAGTATAATTTTATGTGAAATGAAGTACAATTTTAGATAACTGAAGTATAATTTTGTATAAAGTGAAGTACAATTTTAAATAGTTTAAGTATAAAACCCTAGTAATTGTAATACAATTTTGGATAATCAATAAATAGAATACATGAAGTATAGAACTTCAATGAATAGAGTACAATTTTAGATAAAATAAAGTATAATTTTAAATAAAGTTTGGATAATCAATAAATAGAACACTTGGAGTATAGAACTTTAATGAATAGAGTATAAGTTTAAATAAAATAAAGTATAATTTCAGAAGAAAAAAAACACAATTTTAGATAAAGTAAAATATAATAGATTTAGCTAATTAAAGTACAAATTTAGATAAAATAAAGTATAATTTTGGAACACTTAAAATATAGTACTTCAATGAACAGATTACAAGCTTTGTAAAGTAAAGCAAGTATAATTTCATAAAACAGAAGTATAATTTTACAAATAGAAAAGTACAATTCCAGAATACGTGAAGCATAAAATCCCAGCAAAAGAAATATAATTTTGGATAATCAATAAATAGAACACTTGAAGTATAGAAAATCAATGAATATGGTACAAATTTAGGTGAAATGAAGTATATTTGAGCAAAATAAGTACAATTTTAATAAAGTGAAATATAATTTCTGAACATTTGAAGTACAAAACGCTAGCAACTACAATACAATTTTTTATAATCCATTAGTAAAATACTTGAAGTATAAAACTTAAATTATAGAGTACAATTTTATGTGAAATGAAATACAATTTTAGATAATTAGAGTATAAATATGTATAAGTGGAATAGTTTAAGTATAAAATCCTTGCAACTGTAGTATAA
Organism: Jacaranda copaia; assembly: GCA_014898725.1. Classification (NCBI taxonomy): domain Eukaryota; kingdom Viridiplantae; phylum Streptophyta; class Magnoliopsida; order Lamiales; family Bignoniaceae; genus Jacaranda; species Jacaranda copaia. The sequence goes on from JACGDI010005087.1 coordinate 272,224, forward strand.
TTTGAGACAATCATTAAATAGAACACTTGAAGTATAAAACTTCAATGAATAGAGTACATGTTTAGGTAAAATAAATTATAATTTCAGAAAAAAATGAAGTACAATTTTAGATAAAATGAAGTATAATTCCCAACACCTGAAGTATAAAACCCCGGTAACGGCAATACAATTTTTGATAATCGTTTAGTTGAACACTTGAAGTATAAAACTTAAATAATGGTGTACAATTTTTGTCAAATGAAGTACAATTTTATTTGCAATGAAGTATAATGTAAAATGCTCTAATTAGAGAAAGACTTTCAAATAAATGGAATACAATTTTAGAATACTTGATGTACAAAACTTTATAAACTGCAATACAATTTAAATTTTATGAAAGTATTATCTTAAAACATTACAACGCTTCTTGACACTACTATTTGATTCATCCTTTTGATTTACTAGGATATCAACAATGTTCATCTTTAATATCAAATGCAGTAAGACAATATTCAGGACATCTTTATCATCAGTTAATATCACGTACAATATTTGATATAGAGCTATGTATCGCAAACTGAAGAGCTTGGTGTTGATTTCATTTCATTTTCTTGCGAGATTAATGCACATGTCTATTAAAGTCGTAATATCCTTAATTAACATTATATGGAGCTGGTCTTTGTAGCGGCAACTCCCCAACTAATGCTGCAAAGAGCTGAATGGTCCGAAAGTCCGGTGGATTGAGTTGATATTGGG
>JACGDI010005091.1:0-17378 GCA_014898725.1 Jacaranda copaia
GATCTATTGATTGCCCTAATCATCGTATTGGTCCCTCTATTCAATGAAATCCTCTATTGCGTTGATGTTATGTAGCTTTTGAGAAAAAATCGTGGTCCAGACTGCAAAACTTTTTGGGCCAAAAGTGGCTCGACAGGCATTGGCATTTCTTTACCCATTGGACGGCAGGTGTCTTGTAGCTTTTGGGAATTTGAGCTTTTTCAAAGGCCAACTTTGTCTTGTGGCCCTTTTTAGAATGTGGGAGTGTAGGCAATGTTTAAGAAATTGGATTGGTGATCGAATCGCTGGTTTTATTGATTACTGGTTCAATCGATTCAATTAATTTAATCACTGATTGAACTAGTATAATATCATAATTATATTTAATATTATATAAATATATATTAAATATAAAATAATACAAAAAATATATATTTAAGGGAAAAATAAAAATTGCCTAGTATTTATTAAACTTTCTACAAACTCTACAATAATATCCATACATGAATTTAAAATGTCAAATTATGAAGTAATTCTTTCAAAAAAATAAAAAAAATATCTTTATAGAATCTATTACAACTTACAAGAACAATAATACCAACTCAAATAATATAAAAGCTTCAACTCATAAATTAAGACCAATATTACAATGGGTAGCAATTCAGGATACACAAATTTTCAATTATCTTGAAGCTTAGCTCTTGAATTTGGATTTGAAATTTGATAGCTAGGGAAATTTGAATGAGAAAATGGAAGAATTAAAAAAAATAAAGAAGTTTGAACTTTAAAGAAAAAAAAAAGAAATTAAGCCTCTTTAATTTTTAATTTTTATTTAAAAATTTGTTAACCGGTTTAAAATAAAAATCGATTCACTGGTTCAACCAATTTTTTACTGATCTGCACCAGTTTGAACTAATTTTTTGGCCAACTAATTTTAATTATCAAACCTGCCCAAAGCCTTTGCTGGTTCTCGGTTGAACTGATCAAACCAGCCAATTCGATCCCCTTTTTTAATAACTAATTGTAGGCGTGCCAGAAACACCACCATTATTATCTCACTTTCTACTGATTATTCTAAAAAGAAAGTGCAAATTCACAATTGGATCCTCCATTTTAACCTGAAGCTAGCTATATTTTATATCTATATATATTTAATTGATTATATTATACATTCCCACTACTTATACAGAAGTAGTACTTAAGTGTGTACATAGATTGGAAAACATTTTTATACATATTAGAAATATGCACACATGCAATGTACATGACTTGTTAATTTTTTTAGGGTGATATTTAGCATTCTTTATTCTAATTTAGATTTCAAATTTAATTGGTCATAGTGATAATAATCAATCTTTTAATTTCTAATTTTATGTCATTAATTTAAAAAATCTACAATAGAATTGTTTTTCTTCAAGGGAATTATTACAGGATCGATAATAGAAATTTGATCTTTTTGTATAAATAAATTATAATTTGTAAATATGAAAATTTTTTAAAAATTTTGATAATAAGGAATAGACCAATGTATATTTACATTAGTTTAAAACTTCAAATTTTTAATCGCATAACTTTCACGAATTATTTTTTTGCATTATTTAAACTTTGTATATTAATAGAAGAAAGAAAACAAGTCTCTCTTCCCAATATAAGAGTAATAAATAATGGAATAGACTATAAAGTAAGATATAAACCTATTTATTGTTCTCCATGGTTGCACTACCTGTAACAATCAGCTAGATAGATTCATTCTTTTGGATTGCATCATTGGATGTTTTGGTAACCTTTTTCTAAATGTTTAGGAGTCAACTCTTGAGAAAAGAAGCAGGCATTGTAGTGTGTTGCAATATTTATAATAATGTAATATTCTATGTTTATGATTTCAACATGTATGGACAATAATATCTTGCTCCACAAATATATTATAATTATTTTTTTGACCAAATTGCTACAACTTGATAAACATTTAGAAAATTATAAACTAAATTAGTCTAATTTCATGTATTTTATGATATGAAGGGAAACAACATTCATTAAAGATAATAATTTAGCCTTCTGAAGATTTTTGCATATGAATTTATCTCCATAAATTTTATAAGTTTTCTCATAATTGCTTTTGATAAATCTAGTTCTTTTAGTATCTTCTATTCTTAAGCTCATTCTCTATTTTGGCTAAATACAACTAAAAGTTACTAAGCCTATTATGGTTTGGAAATTAACCCATATCACGACATACCTTGACTTGTGTTTGAAAAGTATTTTAGTTCTTTATCTAATTTTACATCAAATGAAGTAAAAGAGAATATGCATTCAAGACTCAAATGTTTTTTCGAAAGTTGATAACCTCTTTTGATAGAGAAATAAATAACTTATGCAATTCATTTGACATTTAGACCAAACCAAGTCTAATTTTTTCTATTGCCATAATGAAATGTGTGAGGCTCTTTTAAATCTTACAGCATCCCAATGGATGTAATTAAATGCCTAAATTCATGAGTGTTCAAACATATATGATTATAAATTTTCAAACATAATCAAGAAATGAGATTAAAATTTAAAATTTTTCTATATATTTGCCCACATATATGATATTATTGAACTACCATAGAGTACATATTTATTGATTATTGCTAACATTTGAGTAACAAGAAATTATCTATGCTTTTAGACGCTATTAATTGATGAATATTGACAATTAAATTCTTTATGAATTAACTCTTTTACATTAAAAGCTATGAGGAAAGAGAGGTGTCAAATTATTAATTTTTATGTTTTTTCTCCTTCGATGATTTAATTGCCTTTCTCATTCTCATGGACTCTATAATGTTATCTATATATACCTATCTCTCTGTAGTAATCAAGTGCAGCATGTTTTCTCTTCATCTTATCTCATATTTATTGTGAAAATAAATATGTTACAATAATATCATTAAAAAATTATATCCATGTATCTAAAAATATAGGTAAAAGTTTTCTAAATAGCCATATATGATGATGTTTTAAATATATATTTCTATATATATTACAGTATCCAATACTAAATCAACTAAATATAAAATTAATTCAAGCCAGAAGTTTATCGATTCAGTATCCTTTTAAAAACATTTTATTGAAAAGAGGAACAATGAGAACATGTGAATTGAATAATGATTAAAATAAAATATATCTCAAAAAACTTAACATTTAAAAAATATGATGCGTGTGTATCTTTCACAATATAATAATTAATAGTAGCCAACTATTGAATTCATTCATTTTTAAGTGATATTTGAAGAAGTTTTAATTTTTTATCTTATCTACTATCATTCTCATGAATTAAATTTGAGCTAGTTGTTATTTCATAATTTTAATTTAATTTATTTTTTATTTTTGTAATTGAAAAGTACTTTTTGATTTTTAAACAAAAAATTTCAAATGTTATTTTATGAAATAAAACTAAAAATACGATTCAAATGATTTAGAGCAATTTATAAATTAGTTTCCTATAAATTTAGATAAATAAATAAAACTTATATTACTTATTTAATCTAATTAGATTTTTAATGGACCACTTGTTTTTAATCTAAAATTAGACCCCAAAAAAAATCTCTTGTGTTTGATTTATTTATAGTGATTTTGTTCTCACTTTTGTCTTTTATTAGCTTAGCCAAAATTGGAGAAAGTAAAATTCTAGTCAATTTTAAATCTTTAAATATCATTGTGTAAAATAAAAATGTTATACTATTTTATAACTTTTTTTTTTGTTAAAAAAAGTGTGAAAGTTATTTTTTTAAAAGTTAGCTAGTTTATAAGTCTATAAGAGTTGAATTATAAATTAATTTGGCTATTAATATAATATATACTTGAATTCTTAAATGAAATTCATTGTCTGAAATAAACATTTTTATTTTATTAGTTATTTAATATTTAAGCAATATAAAAAATTTGACTGCAGGTAATATGTGTTTAGTGAGGTATATACTTCATACTTCGGGGTGTATATTTTATCGGGTGTGAATGGAGATACATGGGCTAATGTGATATTTTATCCAGTGGTATGTATTTATTGATATTTTATTTTATATATTGATAGAAAATATTTTATTGTATCATATTATTGTTATTATTAAAATCAAATAAATATTTTTTAAGTTTAATAGTTTGAATGACATAACTCTCAGTCCAACAATACATACTTTTTAAAAAAAAATTCAAATTTTAATTAGTATGATTAAGTTCAAGTTAATTATAAAATGAGTGAATTATACTTATTATGCCGTGCATGTATATTTTAACAATGCTTATCATATGATTAGTTAAGTCATGCAAAATTTGGTCTTGACAAGGTCATCGTCACCCTCCATCAGACCCAAGTAAAATATTTAATTTGATCCCTTAAAAGATTATTTGATAAAAATAAATTATATACATACATACATATATATATTTCTATCCTCTTGCCTTTTAAAAATAATATTGAAAGTTAGTGCTACTATATTATTATTTTAATTGAAAAATAATTTATTTAAACAGACTATTTAAAGAAATAAAATTTTAGTTGATTCTTTTCTTGGCTTCTATTAGAGCTATCAACTATATATGCTTTTTCTTTTGACTCATCTTTTGTGTTTTGCTTAAATAAATAAAGTTAAGAAATTTTTTCTAATTTGTGATACAACATGAAAGCATGTTTTGCTATTAGTTTTTAAGAAAATAAAACGTTCAAACCATTATGTGTAAAAAATTAACTAGAATATATTTCAAATATATATATAAATACACTAATAAATGAAAAATTAGTTCATCCTTTTTTATTATCATATTAAGTATGTATAATAATACACAAGAGTTTGACACCTATTTTGATATTTTGATATATAATAAATATTTTTCTCTTTTTATTTTTAAGAAAGAGCCCAAGTGCACTTTTAGAATATAATTCTTTTTTATAATCAATTTACATATGTGCAATACACCTAAGTTTGACATTTTGAAAAATAAGATTTTAAAAAATCAAAATATTAATCTAACAAAATTTTGAGGCTCAAAATATAGATATGAAGAACTTAATTGTAAGAATCTTAAAAGAATTTTGGGGTTAATGTAAGACACTTAGGAAGTGAGAGGGAGCAATTAAAAGTTAGAGAATTGTTTGATTCAATTGAAAAAGAAAAGAATTCTAGACAAAATTGCAACATAGGAAAAATTGAAGATTATAATCAGAATGTGTTGTCATCTTCTCCTCCATGCACCACCATTTTCTTTGGCATACAAGACTGCTATCTTCGTCAGCAACCCGTTTTCACTAGCATTGGCAAAATAAGGAGATAAGACCAGCAGTCTCTTCCTCTCATTGTAACAAACACAATGGTATCTATTTCTCTTAGAAATTCACGGTAAGTTGGCGGTAGCAATGGCTGAATAGTGGCTAACAACGATGGTGGTGGGTATAGTGGTTCCGGTTGCTGGAACTTAGAAACAAAAGGTGTATCCTAATAGGCTCAAGGAGTAGAACGCAACGATGCCTTCAGTTTCATGATTGGACCACCAGTTTGGATGTAATTTGAGGAAAAAGAGTGTGGCAGTCCATGATAGTTGTGGCAGTTTTCTTCAAATTAATCGACAATCAGGCATTAGATCGTGAAATTGATTGGAGGCTTGTGACCACGATAGCAAGGCGCACCCAGTGGTAGTGGCCACGCACAACTACGGCAAGTGGCCGACAACGATGATGACTTTGGCAATCGAGAAGCAAAATCTTCAAGACGATGATCTAGATGCATGCAACATGGTTTTGGATTATGAATTGAACTTGAACTTGATCAATTTGGTAAATTTTTTATTTATCGGTTAAATTGATTCCTGATTTAATTTGAGTGTTAGGATAATTTTTGATGTAAATTCAGGTTAATTGGATGAAAATTATGATAATTGAGTAAAATGATTGTATAAGAATTCAATTATAAGTGATGTATGGATTTGGATTCGATAACAAAGGACTAATATTTATTAATTGAGTTAGTTGAAGCATTTGGGAAGCCGATTTATGAAGCAATAATGAAAAAAAATTACTTGCATGGAAAAATGTATTAATTTCATGAATAGAGTTTAAATTGCTTAACTATGGATTGAAAGTATCAATTTGATCATTAGTTATGGAAGTGAGATATAGGCCCGGAATCGAATAAAAGATATAATTAATATTAACTAATCCAAAACGGCACATTAGGATGTCAAAACTGTGGAATGAGAATGGAAATTGGCTATTACAGAGAAGGGTACTAAAGTGATGAGTATGGACTAATTTATTTATTATAAACCAAGAACGTTAAATTTAACATTAATAATGAAACCAAAATATAGGTTTTGAACGGACAAAATATCTAATTAATATTATTAGCTTAAATTGGCATACTTAGGAAGTCAATTATAAGTTAAGATAAGGTTAGTTACTATAGTTAAGCCTGCTAAATTGGAGAAAATAGACTCGAACCTTAATGAAAAGATTGCATATCTAAGTATTTTAGATAGCCATTATTATTATTATTATTATTATTATTATTATTATTAGAGAATATGGAAAATTCTAATCAATTAGTTGGACTATTAGACATGAGTTTGAGCTATTAATTCAACAAGTGATCAATGATTTGGAACAAACAAAATCCTTTGTTAATACTGCAGTGACATTAGCATGTTGCCCTTATGATATTTTTGGAATTGAGCCCTAAACTATTATATTAGCTGGACAAAAATCAACATTAAGATATAAATAGTTTAGTTATTGTTTAAGGAATGATTCAAGCTTTTTGACATTGAATACGCCCTTTTAGGAATGGGTGACAAGGATCTAGGGCCTCTCGGATCGTAAGGCATGGACAACATTATTGTGGAATTTAAGGTGAGGATCTATTGATTTGGTAATTGTTTTGTATATGGTTAAGCTTACTTTATTTCTGGGAAGTAACTGTCTTGATTGTTTGAATCTCGTGCTTGTTTGTAATCCTGAAATCGTCTTTGATTAATTATTTGTTATTTGTTTTTATACCCCTGTGAGTGTTGCTTCATCAACTTTTGCTTCTATTAAAAATTGTTTGTTTATGTTCTGGCACCTAAAAATCTCTTTTGTCCTATTTGTTATCGATATGTTATTTGTTATCGTTTTGTGTGATCCGTAGCTTTGTTGGCTTCCCATTATTTTGTTGATATTTGGTCTTGTCGACCTATTCATCATATTTAGCTTGTTTGTCTAAATTTGATCCATATAATGATTGTTTGGCCTTGTTGGCATATCTGAATCGCTTCATATACTACTTGTTTGGCCTTATTAGCTTATTTGAACTGTTTTGTATAATGTTGTCTAACCTCATTGTCAAATTTGTTTATTCAATGTAATGCCATATATACATGTATAGGGACTAATTTTATATGGGTCAAGTGCAAATCTTAGTGGAATGCTTGGATACTTAGGACACACAAAGTGGTTTGCTTGGGTGTTAAAGATATGCCAAGCAATTTGCTTAGGTATTAGTGATGCGTTGAGCGATTTTCTTGGGCATCTGTCATGTACTGAGTTGTTATGCTTGGAATTCTATTTGGTTTGGATGGAATAAGGAGAATCTAATATGCATGTTATGTTGTGGTTTATTTGGATTGCATGTGATACTTAGGTTTGCTCTATTTTGATTGTACTCCAACTATTTGTACTCTATTCTTGGAGCAATAAGAAAGGAGAAGTTCCCATTTGCTGAATTTGATACTACTTATGTTTTGACATGTACACACTTTGATTGAATTGTCTTGATAGACTATAATCTATTGAATTATATTTTTTTTAACAGATTCCTTCTGACTGTTTACTGAATTATCCCTCACTAAGTCATTAGGACTTGCCCTTCTGTTATTCTTTTATTTTCCTTCCCAGACAAGTATGGAAGCGGAATGAAAGCTTGTGATTTGGCCTAGTGAACTATTTTGAATCAAATTGGGTGATATATGTACATATAGATTCACCTTCTAGCTAAGCTTTCACTAAAAAATGTTATGAGATGTTGAATTTGAATTTGAGACTTATGGCATGCATGTCTTATGTTTTATGAGACGGTGCGCTAGCTTTGTAATTCATCGTGGCTTAGAACTAAGATTTTTGAACACTGTTGGTACACTAATAGGGTTCTTTCGTAGTGTTGCTTTAAGTTGAAGTATGTTGTTATCTATGAGTTTTGTTGAAATTTTATGGGCCTATCATTTATGTTGCACATTATGATTTAAGTCTAAATTGGTGGCATCTCACTTTAGGGGTTATCCTGAGTGGGGTGCTATAATAAGATTTAAGACTTAATCTATTGTTATTCATTGCCATATTAAATTTACTATATAAACATTTAACTGGAATGCACATTTGGATATATAAAAAATATTTCTTTCTTATTTTTGAGGGAGAGCGCAGAAAAAATATCTGTACAAATGTATTTATTATGTCATTTTTCCCTCATCAATTGATATTTTCTTAATTGAATTCAATTCAGTTATTATTTTCTATGAGTCTAATTAAAGTAAATTATTATTTGACAAATTGCAAGTAAAAAATTAGTATATAACAGGCTGGCTAGCTAGATTTAAAGAAATACATATTACTAGACAACTTGAAATCGAAAAATTAGTATAATAGGCCAACTATTGAGATCTGTTTTTGAATTAAATTTTCCTGAGATTTTATTAGCCACATGGTAAAATGCACTCCCAAGTGAGAATTACTTGGATTACTCATTGCTCAATATAATTATCTATTTTCAACACAACCTAACTTGACTCAATTAATTTGATTAAAAATCTGAATAGAGTTGAATTGAGATTGATCAATATATCAGTTGGTTGTTAACTATTCAAACTATATAGGTTTAATATAACGTGTAAGAAAATGGTAAGAAGTGAAAAAACAAGGTATAAATATAGTATCATAAAGAAATTTGAACCAAGTTGTATTAACCAAAATTTGTTCGACTCAACCTGATTTGCTTAGTTGAGTATTTAACAAATAGTTTGCAATTTTGAAGAAACTCCATAAGGTCCATTGAACTCTAGAGACACATTTTTCCATTTGTTAGTGATAATTGAACAATAAATCAACTATAATTATGAAAATGTGATTTTCGAACTACGATAAATTAGATTCTGTCTTTTGATTTTATACTTTATTCCTCTTTACAAATACATGTCATATATAGAATAAAAGACATCAAGCATACAAGTGTAGAATCGTTATAATTATCTAACTCATAAAATTAATTAAACCAGTTAGCTGAAAAATAAGTACTTGTAAATATGAAATATACTTGGATCATTTAATTCTCCATCAATAAGCTCTAAAATTAATTGTTGAACAATGATATTCAATACCCTAATAAAAAATCTAAATGCAACCAATGGGAAAACCCCACGAAAATTGTACATCATGAGTGCAATTTAAGAGGAGAAATAAAAGGAAACTTTATGCATAACATGACAAGCTTGAATTCAAATTAAAATAAATTAAAAAAAGGAAGAAAGATGAAAGAAAAAAGGACAATTCATCACTAAACAATCAATGAAACTTCAAACATACTCTCTAGGTTCATGGGAAAAGCACCATAGGATTAATCAGTCCCCACGGATTTAGTTAAATCTGACCGCATTCCAGCTTTAATTACTAGAAAATTACCGCTTGCCAACCTCTCCATCGAACTTGAGTGTATACAAACTTGGACTTTCCAGTTTACATCACCAAGTTTCTCTTGTAATTCCTTAGTAGAAATCACTACAGAATCGCAACAATATTCCAACTCAATTGATTGAAGAATTGGTATTTCTCCAATGCCCCAAGGGATCTCATTCAACTTGTCTAAGTGCTTAAGAACAAGATGCTCAAGTCTTGGAAAATGGGTGTTGTTTGTGATCCGCTCTTCCAAATCTTCACAATAATTTTAGGATGGGGAATTGTCCTTCAACTGTTTCCCACTTGGATCCTATGAAAGAATAAGCTCTTAGTTTGAGCACTTGAAGAAGGGGTAATGAACCTATCTTCGTTATCATGTCTTGCCAATAGAGGTAGCTGCTCATAAAGTTAACTTCTTGAGGGAATGCAAGAATGTGAGGAGATTCTTCAGCAAGTTTCTCCAACTTAGTGTCTCATCATCAGCAAAAAAGCAAAAAAGGGATTCTAGTTTATGTAGACGCGCAAAGATTGTTGAGAGAAGCCTGAGCCTTTCTTAAATTGGAAACAATATATTCCCAATTTTTGGATATTGGGGATTTTCTTAACTACCTCTTCACTACACTTGAAATCTAATATATTCAAGAGTGTCTATAGGTTCTCACGAATACAGTCATCTTCCCCACTTGGAGGATCTAAGAGATAGAGTTCCCTGAATTCCACATGCCTAAGTTGAGGCATTTTCAATATTGCAGGTGGTGCAATAATATTTTTCCATGTATTCTTGACAATTAATGTATGTAGATTCCAAAAGAGGCAGTTTGAAGAAGAAATTGTGAACTTTAGATCAAAATCACCAATGATTTCAAGGTGTCATGAGTTAACTAGCTGAAAAATAGCCCACAAAGAATATTCTCCTTCAACATATACAGACTCTAGATCAACTGCTCTTAATATCTTCAACAATCTAGAATCGAGTGATGGTATAACTTCCCAAGAATTGCATATCTAAGAATGAGCAAGTGATGCTGATTGTAAAGCATCAAAGGCTAGATTAAGATGTTCCTTGTCCAATTTTGTGCTTCTATGAAATGCAATGTAGCATTGTGTATTTACGCTGCCTTGTGGAATGTTAAGACTATGATCCTTTCTCACATAAAGAAATTTCTCCTTCTCAGCCTCTCTTAAGCATAGGTCCCTCACGAGATCATGGATCTTGAAGGATTTTCTTTTTCCAATAATCCCCCGTTTATGAAATATAATGAGATTTCTATCAATAAGAACTTTTAAGCACTATTTTGCATTCTCTTCCAAGATTTTGCCCTTAATAGGTTTTAGAAATCCTTTAGCAACCCAGAGTTTGATGAGCTCATGGGAACGAATCACAATATCTTCTCAAAAAGCTCCCATATAAAGAAAACATGATTTTAAATGAACAAGTAATTGATTATAACTCATGCGCAACATATTTAAGCAACATTCATTAATCTCTAAATTCACAATTGAATTTAAATTTTCTACAATATATTTTCAATATTCTCATGTCTGTTTGGACTTTGCTAGAACTCCTCCAATTACAACAATTGACAAAGGAAGCCCTTTGCAATTTTCAACAATCTCCTTCCCAATTTCCTCTAGTTCAATAGGGCAACTTTCTTCTCCAAACACATTTTTATAAAATAGATTCCAACTTTTATACGCATCTAGAAAATTCATCTCAAGACCACTAGTGTCACTTATATACAACACTAGCTTTGATAGCCTAGTGGTTATCAATATTCTACTTCTATTGTCATTATCTGGAAAGTAGAATTTTGTACTATCCCATGCCTCAATACTCCATATATCATCCATTATAATCAAATACCTTCTACTTGATAAGCTATTGTGTAATTGTACTTCTAAATCTTTTACGCTATTTTCTCTCAAAGTTTCCTTTTTTTCTCGGCTTATGTCACAAAGAAGATCTAAAAGAATTTGTTGCGCACTATATTGTTGAGATATTGTAACCCAAGCGCGAATGTCAAAGTGAACCACAATAAGTTGATTTTCATAAACATTTCTAGCAAGTGTTGTCTTATGAATACCGCCCATGCCAACAATTGGGAAAGTCTATCGACTAGCTTGTTGTTTGGTGATCTTTTCCATGAGTTGAATTAAGGCATCATCAAACTCGACCATGGTGTTCTGGCCTGTAGAAGGAGATCTTAACGAACCAGCTACAGGCATTAAATTTCTGAGCAGCTTATCTTGGATTCCCATCTTTTCTTGAATCCCCATCACCCCCTTCTTGATAAAATTCATGTCTTCTATCACTGTCTGGAGACTTCGATAGAAGTCAATGGAACTGATATTTTCCCCATGAGTAGTACTTCCGGATTGAGCAAGAATTTGATTCACTACATGGGATTCAATAATGTCTTCAGCCGCATAAGCTGCATCTGCCATGCGACTCTGCAAGCCATATGCTTCTTCATTGCCTCCATGGAAATTATAACCTTCAAGAAAATCTTGCAAGAAATTAACCTTTTCAATGAGACATTCAGCCTGGTTTTTGTCAAGAGAAATTGGGGGACGAGGATGATGCTGAATCTGCTCTATAACATGGGTGAGAGAAACAAAAGCTGCTTAAGCCACCATCTCTTCACTACGATATGGAAGTAGTGCAGGTACTGCAAATGAAAAAGGCAACTATGATATCTGAGGGACTGGATACCTATGGAGACTTGCTAAGAAGGCTTTTATAAAGATCAATTAAAATAAATTTAACTAATTGCTTTGGAAGGCGTAAAGCTGAGTCTGAGAGTCACATTATTTGGACTGCGACAATGTTTAATGCGGATCCAGAGAAATACATATTACTATACGACTCCGAATTGAAAAATTAGCACAACAGACTGGCTATTCAGACCCCACCAGAAAGTCAAATTAAGACTTGCTCCAATCTCTAATTGTCATTACTCCAAGATTGACACAAAACAAGTTTGGTTTAATTTATTCCTAGTGCAAATCTCCATGTTATTTCTCCAATCTCTATAAATGTTGGACTACTATATGTGTATGCAATGTATCTATTGAATCTCAATGCAAGAAAAAAGAATTCTCACTCTGTACATTTGCATTAATGATGTCAACTTAAAAAAGAATTCTCGTTCTGTGCATTTGCATTAGTGATGTTAAATAAGTTCAGAGTAGTATTTCATAAGCACTTTGATGCAATTTGATACCATCGGATAGAGCATAGTGTGCTGTGTCTCAGAAATTATAGGTTAATGGGATTTGGTATTCTAAAGTAGTTGGGATTTGATATTCTGGTTGGTTGGAACTTGATTTAGTCCTTAGAGATCAAATTTGATTAAAATTTTCTTGTCTCTTTATCTTTTCTTCTTTGAATTAGGCTGTTGATTAATCACTCAGAACACCCTAATTGGGAGAAACTTATAAAGAAAACTCTAATTTTCTAATTGTATCAAATTAATTTGAGATTTTTTCTTTCTATCACAATCAAAGTATGTTGGCCCTCGCTTACGAACCAAACCAAAAGTATATTGATTCTAATCAAATTATGTTTTCATAATGACATAGGGAAATGATTCTAATCAAATTATGTTTTCATGATGACATAGGGAAGGAAAAAAAAAAGAGAAACTGATACAGAACTAATCAGTCTCTTCCACTGTAGGAATTTATTATAAAGATGAATCATAAATTAGTTTCTTTCCAAAAAAGGAAAAATATAATGAAATCTAGCATCCGCCGTATACCAATTATACAACAAGAACAATTCACTTGGCTGAAATTTGGGGAAAACCAGGTATATGTTGGCATCAGCAGCACCATTCTAACGTACCTTTTCATTGATATTGACTCCAAGCTTCGTTAGTTAACTTAAATTGAACATTTTGAAGAAACATCAAACTCCGAAGGCTCAAATAAATTAAAGACAAATTGAAGTTGCAATTGCTAAAAAGCCAACAAGGTGGACTACATGGTTCGTAGGAACGGTTGCGGGGATTGAAATGGAGGCCACCGTTTCAATTCCATTGCCACATCATGGAATAGTTGCGGCCGTTCCACTCATTTTTTGATTTATTGCATTCTAAAATTTTTTTATTTTAATAGGTATTTGTTTGATTATTAAAATATTTCATATTTAGAGATTTTAAAATACACATAAAATTCAATTTTAAATGAAATAAATAGGAAGATAAATTAAAATAATATTTTAAAATATAAAGTAAAAAAAATTAAAAAAAAGGGAAAGGAAAAATAAATAGAAGGAGAAGACATCAAAGTGTGCAGCAAGTCAACACCCATTGGCCATTCAATCCCCCTGTCGATTTGCTCTCCGCCCTCCGCTCCACTCCATCTCCTTCATTCAATCAATTTTGCCAACTTCCCAATATTCCCAATTTCATCCATTACTAAATCTAAACTTGCGAAGCTCCAATCCACCCACGCCACCTCAGCCCCAACTTCTTCCAGATGAAACTTTGAGGCCTGCCGAAACCGAGCCATTCCGCAACGTTTATGCTGTGACAATTCGAAAAATTGGATTGTTTCGGCGTTCCACCCTATTTTTCAGAGTATTGCGGCTGATTTCAATCGTGGCAATTTACCACTATCGTGCCGGAACCCTGAGCTCCGTTCCGGTTTCAAAACGATCGTTCTATCTGATTTATTGTGGTTCCGGCAAACCATGATCCTACCTCAGAGACTATCACTGCCATCTTCTTCAAGATAAAACCACTCTTCCACAAGAACACCCTTATCCCCTTATCCAAACACTTGTTTTATACATCTCTCTCTCCCAAACACAAAGCTTTCCTCCTGAACGTATCCTCTCACTATGAGCCGCAAACATACCATCAGGCAATTAAATTCCCTGAATGGATCAGTGTAATGCAAACTAAGATAAAAGCTCTAGAAGACAACAAATGCCCTCACCCCCTCCCCTTCCTCGTGGCGGTACCTGTCCCTGTTTCCCCATCGAGAGACAGAAAACTACGAATACTTATGAATTTAATAGAAAATTTTAAAAATAAAAAAATACTAATTTTTTTTTAATATTATAAATTACTTTTAAAATTCAAAGATAAATAATACATAAATATAAATTCAAAAAAAGCATAACAATTCATAAACATAATACTTATATATATATATTTATATATAAATATAATAATAATTTAATTATTTAAACGGATAACGGATACCTACAAGGACAAGGAATGTGATCCTCATCCTTGCCTCCGTTTAGCAAATAGGGGTTAAATTGTTCACATCCCTGTCCTCGCAAGGAAAAAAAATTCTCCAAATCCACCTTGTTGCAGGGAATTTCTGCAGGTATCCATTGGGAAGGATATTTTTGCCATCCCTAATCTTCATAGCTCGGCCCCAGGCAGCATAATTCTCGTCGGAGAGTTGCTGGGAGACTAGCATGAGGTTAGGAACATCAATATGATGAAGAAAGTAAGGATTTGAAGTATCTTCTGTGGCTGATTGGCTGGGAGAATTTGCTAAGGTGAAAGAAGGGAGAGGATCCATCAGAGAGAGGCGGAGAAGGAGGAGAAAGAAGGAATCTGAGATACTGATAATATAGGGTAGGAGGAGGAGGAGGCAGAGGTGTTGAGATGGCCGTTTGATACCATGTTAAAATCAACCTGAAATGAGCAGTGCATACATGGCTGATAATGGAGGAGAAATTTGCAGAAAAATGACTTCTATTAATTCCGGAAGAATGAAGTACTTATATACAAGAGACTTGACGAGATGCAAAAAGCTAACAAACCCTAAACTGACTAACCATCTATTTTAACTAACTAACTAACAAATCATAAATAAAATGGGGATTACAATCTCATGTGAGAGTACATGATGAATGCATAAAGGTATGCTTAACAAATATTACAAATATTGTTATATTTAGACTATTCATTTTCAGTGAGTTAAATAGGATAGGATATATTTTTATAACTCCAGCTAATGAATTGTACATTTTATTTTGGATAAATGTTTTTATCTTTCTCAGTTGAATCTTAGGACAGATTAAAAAGTTGAGGATGAGACAGAAAGGGGAGGAGAGGACAACAAGAGTAAATTTCATTTTTCTTTTTCCTTTGCATTTATTATGAGTAACTAACAATGGTTAATTGTTTGCTATAATATTCAAAAAAACTTGGAGATCAAACTATTTTGAAGAATTTAAGGTTAAGATAATGTAAAAGAATATAAAATTGCATTCTTTTAATTGAAGAGAGTAAAGTGGGGCAACTTAAAATTAAACCTTGATTTCTAACTTTTTTGATTAATTATAAACTAGAACATTAATGGATAATATTGTCATTAATTACAAATACTTGAAAAGATATTTTCAATTGAGTACTTTGCAACATTTTATACAGTGATATCTTTCTTATTAAATTAAATTTGAAATGAATTGTAGGGATTTTTACTTTATTTTATTTTTATCTTTCAACTATATATTTATTTTTCAGCGATTAGCATATTGTGCATACTTAGCCATTGATTAGATATATGCAAACTTTTTTGAAATATTATATTTTAAGTTTCTTTGGTATAGCATATCTGAATTAGTATGTTCACGTATTTACAATGAATAAAGTTTTCTTAAAAATTTGAATTTATAGAATCATCTAAAAAACGTTTATAATAACATCTTTAAAGTCCTTTTAAGGTGTATGAAGAAGATTTCATTTGTCCGAGTATTTAATAATTCTTAATTTCACTTGAATAATATTCAAAAGAATGGGTAAATTGTAAAACTAAGATTGTAATTATGGCCAATTTATAATGTAGGATCAGAATTTAAAGTGATATTAAAGTAAAAAAAATACTTATTAAAAATAAAAAAAATGACAACAGTCACCCAAAAGTACAGTCAACATCAATAATTACTTACATAGCACCTACACTAATGTTTTACACATGCACCACGTAAGTACCACACAAATAATCATTGAAGCTAACTATGTATTCCAGTGGTCGCTGTCATTTTTTTTTCAATTTTTAATGAGCTTTTTGGATTTTACTTTAACACCACTTCAAATTTTAGTTCTAAACTATAAAATGGCCATAACTATGGTTCTAATTTTTCAATTTTTTCCTAATATGGGATAACCCAGTAAGCCTAATAGGCCCAACATCAAATGAGACAGCTCAGGAGGTCCAATAGTAAATCCGTTTGGTTGATCGGTATCGACCTCACTTGGCAAGGTCTGCAGTCAACCCGTATCAACCTCAGGACCACTCCAGAAGTTTGAATATTCGAATCTGGTTGACATATATCGACCTCAAGATCCACTCCGGCGTTGACTTGGATCCCTACCATGTTTATCAGTCTGACAAGCTATATGCCCCCGCATTAATGACACTTGACGGCTAGTAAAATCGTTGCCACCAACTTTGACAACTCTGACAATCCTACCAACAACTTTTGCAGAGACCCGCCTCTATTAGTGTTATTTATCCAGAAAAATAGGAGATTTAGCCACTTGGCATAGTACCGAGATCTGAACATGAATGACCCACAACCCCCTAGCAAAGACAAAGGCCAATACACTTGATAAGGGTACTTGAGTCAAATCACGCCTACAGAAAGCTGTAAATACTCCAGGCCTAACCAAGCTCAAGGTAATGCCTCATACACTACAAGCTCTACATTCTCTATCTTTTGTTTGATCTCTCCATCTTGACCAGAACTAACTTG
>JACGDI010005091.1:17478-27799 GCA_014898725.1 Jacaranda copaia
TTGTCAGAGTTGGTGGCAGGGATTGTACCGGCCGTCACGTGTCATTAATGCGGGGGCACGCAGCCTATTAGAATGATAAACACGGAAGGGATCCGAGTTAACGCCGGAGTGCGTCTTGAGGTCGATACATGTCGACTAGACTCAAATATTCGAACTTCTGGAGTGGTCCTAAGGTCGATATGGGTCGACTGCAGACCCTACCAAGTGAGGCCGATACCGGTCGACTAAACAGATTTACCATTAGGCCTCCTGGGCTGTCTCATTTGATATTGGGTCTGTTGAGCCTACTAGGTTATCCCATATCACCCCCAAAAGAATAATGTAAAGTTTGTATGGATAACACATGCAATGATGTCAAATATCATTACATGATGATCACACATCGCTGAGTTGGACGTGGATCAACCAATGCGAGCGGGACATTGATTAGGTGCTATGAAAAATTTTCTATTGTTATGTCACCATATTGGTCCCTGTAGAGTGGAAACAGATTTCTTATCCTATAAACTTGTCTCTTGCATTAATTTTTTGTGCAGCTTTTGAGAGAAAATTCTGGTGTAAACTTCAAATTGTTTGGCCTGAAAATGGCTTGATAGGCATTGGCAAATTGCCATTTATCTTTACTTCAATTTGAGTGTAGGTGTCATGTAGCTAATTTTGGGAATTTTATCTTTTATCAGAAGGCAAACTTCGTTTTGTGGCCCTTTTTTAGAACGTGGTATTGCAGGCCTCATATATATCTCACTTCTATTGATCGTCACAAAAGATAGAAATTAACAATTTTAATTTATACTATCTTTTATATTTTATATTTGCATACGTATATGTACTTAATTAAGGATGCATTTTAACACATACTTTTACATATATAAAAATACATGATATAGGAATATGGGTTAAAAGACAAGTGCGTTTTCGTTTTAAGATCGAATCCATTAGTCCAACTTAAATTCAAATATGATTTGAATTTTGAATCGTTCATGTTCACATATATTGCATGATCAAATACTTAAATTCAACAGCAATCCAAATTCTAAATCATTCATGCCCATGTTGCATGATCAAACACTAACAACAATCTTAATCTAAATTAGTTTTTTGACTAAGTGCCAAAAATGCAGTGTTTTTTGGAATGAAACTTTCTAAGGCTTATTATGAGCTAACTGTTACCAAGTCATCTTTCCCTTTTTCCTGCTTTTGACAAGTTAGAACTTGTTCAACTTTGTGCAGCCTTTCACATTCTGCTCTAGGTGGATGAACTTAGAACATTTTTCACCTGATCATTTCTTCTGTCTAGATCATTTATCTTATTTTTAATGTCAAACTTGTGTTTTTCATACGTGCCCCAAATAATGAAAAAAAAATGTGAAAATTAACAGAGATATAAAACAAAATTCCTCACTATAAGCAGGTTACTACACGTGTTTAGCTGTGATATGCTTCAAATAATGGAGCACGTATGTATTAAAGCTTATGAGATCAGTAAAATTTCAAAAGTCAAGTGGAAGATATATATATATATATATATTATTAGTTGGTTCTATATTTAGTATCATAGTAACAAGCTATCTCCCAACGAACATCCTTCTCTGGCCCCTCGGAGACTATAAGGTCAACCTGATGCCATTTCTTTGTCCCAAGAACGTATTAGCTAGACATTTGGGAAATGGCGTAAGCCTTGAGTTAAGGACAAAATTTCTGTAAACTCCTTCTATGTAACTGATCAGATGAATATGACTTAAGTGGGATTGTGGGTCATTGAATTATACATGATATTATTATCATTTCATGCTGTGAAAATTTATGTATCATTTCATTTTGTGAAAATTCATATACATATCCGATTAACTGACCCATATATCTTGAAGATACCTAATAATTTTCCTATACTAGAAGGAGTCTAAAATGCGGTTAAAATAGTTTACAAGTTTATAAGTTATAATTCCTGCTCTCTCACCCTTACTAAATGCATCTTGGCAGGATAATGTTTCAAAACGATTGACTTTCATATCAAGAATCTAGTTATCATTAGGTCACCTTAAAAAGCTACTAATTTATGACATCATAATATATTCGTGTTCAACTTCTCATAAGCTTATTTACGCGCTCCAGGTCATCGTAACTTTTGATGTCTTCGGGGTTATATTTTTATTAGAGTTGTTATTTTCTTGAACTGAGAACCTGCAGGGAACGCCCTGGAAGAGTTGAAGTTAGGTTTGTTTGCACAGCTGCTAATTCCTCGACTTCTGTGGCCAATTTCTGCGGGGATGAAGTCCCGTTTCGCCTGGAACTTTTTCGTGGCCAAAATTTTCGTACAAAATTCCTGAAATTATTGGTTGATGTCTAGGGAATTTACTCGAACAGATATGCTGATTCGATGAACTAATAATAGGAGCCATAATTGAAGAGTTAAACGTGTACTCGCGTCCACATGGGGAGGAGCCAACCAGTTGGGAAAAAAAAAAAAAAAGGTACGTTTGGAATATTTTTATTGAAAGAGCATGGCCAAATGTGACATTGTTTTGGTAGCCAAATGTTAAAGAATGAATGTTGAGCATAACTCATCTCAAAAACTAATTTCAGAGGTGAGGATTATTCAATATCATTGTAATAACAAATTTTCTTTGTCTGTAATAAATAAAATTACAAGACAAGAAATATTGTACAAATAAAATTAAATTAAAATCTATTAATTGTGTATTCAATCTCTAATCTAATCCTTTGATTCTTCCCTTCCAATTACGATATTGAATTTAATGAGCTCCGCAAAAGAACGTCGTGGATCTCCTTAACTTTGATTTGAAGAAATAATGCCAATTTGAGGGTTTCACACCTCAATCTTAAATTAAATGCCAAAATATATGAGCTCTGCGAAAAACTTCTTGAATGTCGTGGATCTTCTTAATTTGATTGAGAGAATTGCTAGACTCCGTTAAAGTTCCTCTCACTTGCTGGAATTTGTGTATTTGTTGAATGAGCTTTGTTCAGCCCCTCTATACAGATGTTTGATGGAAGACTTGCAGATTGATTGAACTTCTTTAATAATTATCTTTTTAATAAGATAATATTAAGTATCAAAAGATAATATAAAATTATCAAGATCAAATATCAAGTAATAATACCAGATATCATGGGAATAATATCATATATCAATAGATAATATCAAATATATTTGATTTGATTGATTTATAGATATAGACACTTATCAATATTTGATTGGAGTATAAAATAAATATTAGGGTATTAATTAAAGTTAACTATTTATCTTTTAAAATTAAATTTAATAAATTTTCAAGAAACAAATAGAAATTTTAAATTAATATCTAGTATATTATTTACATGTGTCACTTTTCCATTGGCTAAAAATTGATATGTCTACAAATGCCCCCACTTCAAGACTTGGCGAGAGATGTGCCGATGATCCATGAAAGATGCAAAACTTGAAGTATTTGAGAATTTTTTCTTTCTTTCTCTATTTGTTCAAATGTCTGCAACAAGAAATCCTCCAAGCATTCCTTAAGATATGGTGTCCAATAAAAGGATCTACTCATAACATAATTCAAAGTAAATATCCTTTTGAAAGGGGTGCCATACATAGCTTATACTCATATAGGGCAAGAGTAACATGCAGTTTACGCTCGTGCATCAAGGAGCATATTTAATTTAAATAGACATTTTATACTCGTGTCAAGGAGTTCACTTGAATTTGATTGACAATTTCTACTCATGTCAACAAGCTTACTTGAGTTTGACTTAATAAATAGTTTACACTCTTATCAAGGAATACATATGAAGAATTTGAATATTTAGATAGTTTATGTTTATATCTAGGAGCCTTATTGGTAATTTAAGTTTTTATCAAGAAACACATGGAGCGATTTTGAATATTTAGATAGTTTATGCTTGTATATGGGAACCTTATTAACAGTTCAAACTTTTATTAAGGAGCACATGAAAAAACTCTAATTTAAAATTTTCTTATAGTTTATGCACGTATCTAGAAGCATTTGGAATTTGAAGACTTGAGCTTTGAACTTGAAGACTTGAAAATTTGAGTCTTTGATTTGAAAACTTGAAGATTGTGTTTTGAATTTGGACATCTAGAGACTTGAGTTGTGGATTTAGTGATTTACATACTTGAGTTTTGAATTTGAAGACTTCGCAACTTGAGCCTTAACTTGATTAGTTAAAAACTTGAGATATGATCTTGAATTTGAAGATTTTAAGACTTGGGTCTTTGATTTGGGGGCTTAAAAATTTGAGTCTTGGACTTGGAGACTTAGAGGCTTGAGTCTTCACTTGAAGTCATGACAACTTTAGTCGTGAATTCTAGAGACTTGGAGACTTGAGTTATATTTGAAGACTTGAAGATTTGATTCTTAAATTAGAAGACTTGGAGACATAAGTCACGGATTTGGAGACATGGAGACTTCACAATTTTAGATAGTTTATGCTCTTATCTAGGAGCATTATTGACAGTTTAGGCTCATATCAAAGAGCATATGAAATTTGAAGATGAAAATTAATTACCCCCAACATTATCATTATCATAATCATCATCGACATCACTTGAATCTTCTAGTTCATCAAAATTCATGCTCATTTTAATATTATGTACACAAGTTGCCAAATCTTTAAAAGTTTTTGGTTCATTTCTTGAAGTATGTAGCAAAGACTCCAATACATTCCTTGAATACACATCTTAATTGCTAAAGCTTTCAATAATTGATCTTTGTAGTTAAGATTCAAATTCCTTTAATGATTGATGTAGTTAATGACAAGTTCTTTTTACCATTGGCAAAAGTTCGTGAGTTCAACCATTCTGATTGTCCTTCGAGTGCTATAGAAATTATTAAGGAACTCATGTTCCAATTGCCCCTAACTACCAATAAAGCATGCCTTCAAGTCAATATACCAATCAAAAGCATCATCCTTTAATGATCAAACAAATTGCTTGACTAGATGATCTCCATATGTCCCAACATTATTACAAGTCTTAATGAAATGAACCACTTATTGCTTTTGGTTGCCTTTACTATCAAATTGCTAAAACTTTGGGGGACGATAACCAATTAGCATCTTCAAGTTGTCAATCCTTTGAGTATGTAGCTTGAAATAAGTCATAGACAACTTAGAACCTCTATCAAGCTTGTATTTGATAGTTTCCATGATAAACTCCTTCAATGGGTTAATGGGAACTAGTCTATGAATGGATATTTGTAGTTCTTTATTTCCATTCTTTTCATTTTTTACTAACTATTTCTTAGTAGATGTTTTGCCTTCATCCCCAACCTCAATTTGTTTCTCTACCATATAACTAGCATCAAGATTGTCAACTTTATTCATCAATTTAGAGATTTGAAAGTCTTGCTTTGGATATGCTTTGTGAGTCCTTCAATGGCCCTCGTCAAATTTGTAATTTGTTATTTTAAGGTTATAGCACTTGTCACCATGCTTAAGGAATTTGATGTTGAGCGGGGAATAGATAGTGTAGTTCTTCTTTTGAGTCTCCACTATCTTTATTCATATCAATAAAATATGGTAACACCTTTTCCACAGCAAGCGAATGAGCCACCTCTAAAGATGATTGCAATTTCTTGGACATACTTCTTGTGATGACACCAAAACTTTTTACTCCAATACTTCAGGAATTTACAGTAATAATATTCAGTGCTATAGCCTTATTGATGGCCATGATGCTTCAGTTTTGATGAAGAAAATAGATGAGAGGTAGAGATCATCCCACCTGGCGTGCCAAAATTTGTAATCACAAATTTCTATATCTATAATAAACAAAACTACAAGATAAGAAATATTGTACAAATAAAATAAAATAAAAATATATCAATTATGGATTCAATCTCTAATCTAATTCTCTGATTCTTCCTTTCCAACTTTGATCATGAATTCAATGGACTCCGCAAAAAACGCCGTGGATCTCCTTAAATTTGATTTGAAGAAATAACGCCAATTTGAGGGCTTCACACCTTAATCTTAAATCAAATGCCAAAATATATAAGCTCCATGAAAAATATCTTGGATGGCGTGGATCTCTTTAATTTGATTAAGAGAATTGCTAAAATCCTTTAAAATTTCTCTCACTTACTGGAATTTATGTTATGTGTTGAATGAGATTTGTTCACCTCCTTTATATAAATGTTTGATGGGAAACTTCCAGATTGATTGAACTTCTTTGATGATGATCTATTTGATAAGATAATATCAAGTATTAAGAGATAATATAAGATTATCAAGATCAAATATCAAGTAATAAAACTAGATATCAAGGCATAATATCATATATCAACAAATAATATCAAATATATTTGATTTGATTGATTTATAGATATAGACACTTCATCTTTGACACTTATCAATATTTGATTGGAGTATAAAATAAATATTAGAGTATTAATTAAAATTAACTATTTATCTTTTGGAATTAAATTTAATAAATTTCCAAGAAACAAATAAAAATTTTAAATTAATATCTAGCATATTTGTAACACCCCTAAAAATTTGCGATATTTTGATATTTTATTTAAATATATGTTCTGAAAATTTATTTAATATTTGTAAAAATTTTGAAAGTTTTGTGGGTTAAAATGCAATTTTAAAAGATTTAATTGCACCATTTATTTAATTGTGGGTGGCTAATGTAAAATTTAATAAATTAAAGGACCCAATTTGAGGAGTCATGAAATCGGTGGCTAAATTGAATTTCACTAAATATATTTTGGGCTTAATTGAATGACTTCTTAAATAGTTGGGGTCAATCTGCAAATTTCGGAAAGTTGGATCTATAAAAATGGGAATTTTAATTTTTCACCCCTATTTTTCATTCTTCATCACTACGCACCACCTCCATTACCATCTCCTCCCTCTTTTCAACGAACCTCCGACGGACCTCAAAACCCTAAACTAATTTGACCATCACCTTCTTCTTATTCCCTCAACCTCAAGACACCCAATGCACTCGAAAAAGGGTAGCAGAGGGTGATATAATTAACGTCTGAAGGCGAGCAGCGGTGGAGCTGGACAAGGACTCCTTTCTAGCAATCAATTGGCAAAACTAAATATTGGGTTTTGTTGGACTCAACTCCAGGAACTCACTGGTATCTTTAGATTTCAGAATGGTCTAGCGGGGGCGATGGAATTTAGCTCAAACTAATGCGGTGGTGAAACTATTTTTAGGTGGAAATTGAGTAAAAATTCAAGGTTGTTTGCTGAAATTGATTGGGGGCTTTGGTTTTGTGAGCTGAGTTGTATCTTCTGGTAATTGGGCAAAATCACTGTCCCATCGTGGTGAACACATGCGTGAGACCTGATCATTGAGATTCTAGCTCATTTGTGAAGAATTGGTATAAAATGATGATGGTAATGTATGTAATTGCAAGTGTGTATGTACACGTTCCAATCATTGTCAAACCTTATATTATCATATATAATGATAAAACTAATTAATCAGGACACCTATGCATAAAAACAAAACATTTTTAATTGATTAAATAAGCCTTGTGAATCCAAAATGGTATTATTTCATGTAAACTATAGGTCATATAGTATACTAAGTGTAGAAAACCCTAATTTTATGTAACCATAACTTGATCGACTAAAGCTTAGATTTTCATTGATAACTGGATTGCTATAATCAGCATCGAGTATTATTATGGGACTATATATATAAGTGAACCTAGTATACATCTATACATCTAATACTAATAGCATGTTTAGGGTAGTAATTTCAAATCAAACCCTTACCAACATATCAATAGGATAATTACTTAGATTTGGGGCTGTTATTGGTATGATTCTAAGTATTAGTGATTGTTAGGGTTGAACTTAAATTTTAATATAAAGTTACTATTTTGAATAAGTCATGGAGGATTTGACCCTAAGGATCAGTAGAGTTTGGCAACATCATTTACGTGATTAAGGTGAGAATCCACTGACCTGGTAATTCTTTGAGTAAAGCAATATTATTATGGTCGAACCTTATGAGGTTCAGTTGATCTGATATCTGTCTTTGCTATTGTTACTGTTATCAATTAACTACCAAACCTTGTGAGGTTCTACTACTTGACATCTGATCTGATTATCGTTATTACTATTGCTTAAAAACTGTGAGGTTCTACTATCTTAATTGCCGTTCATTGAATATTGTTGTCTATCATTAATTGTTGAGCTTTTGAATAGTGCCATTATCTAATATGTATTAAAACTATGTGAATCAACTTTTTTTTTCTATTCTGGTACCATGATCAATTTTGTGTCTTATGTGTTAATGTACTGATTGAATAGCATCCTATACTATTGTTAGCCGTGTTGGCTTCCTTGATTGATTCTGTCTCTTATTGTCTACTATGTCGACTGTATTAAAACCATATTATAAAGCCCATTGTTCTACCATGTTTGCATTTGACTAATTGTATGATTGAACTAAAAAGCATGTGTACAAAAGAACTGTAGGCTGAGTACCTTGCCAAGCTGTTACGCTTGAGCTACTGTTAATGCTAAGTTGTTATGCTTGAGCTACTGCTATTGCCAAGCTGTAATGCTCGAGCTATTGAACTGATTGTTTATTGTATTGAACTTAACTGCTATTGAATTCTTATGGAGGCATAAAGATGTTCTAATATGCATGATATATTGATTTTTTACTTGCATATGTGGTTAGGTTTGCTATTCTTGAAATTGTATTATGCTCATGGAGCAATAAGACTAGAGTAATATCCCAGTTTAGATCGGGCTGATGTCCTAAGCAAACGAGCCACATATATACCTCCCAACTATGATCAGTTGAGATGTCCCTAAACCTCTCAAGCAAGATTGATTGAGACGAACAGTCCGTTAAATTGATAGTCACAACTTTTGACCTGGCATTTGCTAGTAACTTGCTTTCCTTTATTGTTTCCTTCTGGCTTTGACTAGTTGTCCTTATGCTAAATTTTCATTGATTGTTATCTGTGGACCTTGATTTCCAATATCATACATTGCTTTACACTGTCCTCACTGAGTCCTTATAACTCATTCTTGTGTATTACTCATCTTTACTCAGACAGGTACGAGGCAGGAGGATATGAGGACTGATATACCTCGTAAAGATGACTTACATTGGAGCCTATTTATGTATATGTATGTATGACTATGCTTGGGGTTATTTTGTTTATAGATTTGATATGTCATGACTACTGATATACTCATGGTTCGTATGTATGAATCATGGTACTAGTGACGACATTTTGGTTTGAATACTGTTGAACTTTTTATTATGATATCTAGCACTCTGATATAGCTTTAAGCATATTGTAAGATTATGATACTGTTGATGTTATTGTTGAAAAATTGTGAAAAATTTTATGGGCCTATTGATTATATTAATGCGTGCTTAGGAAATCAACTAGAATAGTACCTCAATTTAAATGTTATCTTGAAAGGGGGCACTATAATATTATTTACATATGTCACTTTTCCATTGGCTAAAAATTGATATGTCTACAATCATATATAAAGACTAAAACTTATTTATTTCACCAATATAGAACACTAACACACTTTATGCATACCCAAAAATGAACATTTGAAGTATGAAATAATATAAAAAATGGGTGTCCCAACAATACTGGGTAACCCAGTATTTGGTTCCGATACCATATTAAAAAATGAACCTTGAGTTTAACTCAATCCCAAAAACTAGTTCAAAATGTGAGAATTATCTAAGACTATATATAAAAATCATAACTTATTTATTTTACCGATATGAAACACAATACTAGAGGATGTGCAGATCTAATTGTTCTGGTCAATACAAGTCTCTGAAGGTGTTCTTAGGATTTTACTGTAAATAAATTGAAAATGAGTTCAATTTCAAATCAAGTTTACTTTTACAGATCTTGTGCAAAATTGTTATCTTTTTCGAAGTATGGAAAGCTTTATGTACGGCGGAGAGAGCCTTGCTCGTTAAAATGATAAGCACATAGGGTTTTTTAAATTCATTTAGTATTTTAGTTTATGAGAGTCCACATCAACATATAATAATTATACAGTTAAAGCAATATGTAATTAAATTAAATTACACCATATCATGATGGAGTCAGTAGTTGTGGTTTTTGAATCTGCAGCACTCAGGATTTTGGTTGTATAGTTAATTCAGAAACATTCATAATGTAAAGAATTGTATGTTATATAACATTCTCTGTTAGAGTTTTGCTCATACAGTGAAGTTGAGAGTCTAGAACTCTATAATAAAAGGTCTTGGGTTAGCATGATCTATTTGTGCAGGTATTTAATTAACTATTTAATTTTGGTAATAGTTTGATAT
>JACGDI010005091.1:27919-55124 GCA_014898725.1 Jacaranda copaia
ATATATATATATATATATATATATTAAATAGGATTGAAATCAAGTGAGAGATTTTGAGAAAATTAATAAATTTTTATTGTACAAACATATTGAAAACAATTATATTGTCACGGATGTACGAAATATAGCACCAAAGAAAAAATAATAGAAATAATTAAGGGAATGTTTGGTTATATTTTGGGGGTGATTGTGATATATGGAAAATAAATTTTTGGAGTGAGGTTGGGGAATGAAAAAATTGTATTATGAAATGTAATAAATATTTGTTTATAATTTGGGAAAATAGATAGAAAATATTTTGGGGAATTCAATATATTTATTTATGTTTTGGAATGAGACATCTTTTACTTTAGTGGTCAAATTAATGCTTTTTGTCAGGTTTTCAAGATGAAAATGGAACTAAGTAACATTTTTAATAATAATAATAATAATAATAATGTGTGATATATATGTTCATTTGCATGGGAAAATAGGAATTTTGGGGGATAATGAAAGATAGAAGATGATGTTTTGGAAAAAATTATTTTGCCTTTTAGAGGAAAAATAGGTGCATGTTTGGTTATGTTTTGCCAAAATAGAATTGCTCTAGCAAAACATAACCAAACACTCCCTAAGTTATACACGACATAATACTAAAAGATTTTATATATAGCATATTAGCTACTTGTGAGAAAATGTAATAAAAAATTTGAATTGAAAATCTCTTAAATTTTCATAACTAAAACAAATTAATGTTGATTGGGTTTGACGAAAACTTTTCAAAATAAATTAAATTTTATGTATACAAGTAGGTTGTGACTGAATACTTTTACCTTTATAGAAATTAAGCCAATTAATCTTCTGTCAAAATATGCATAAAATAAATCAAGCTAAAGGTCTCCTGACTTGATTAAAGTTCTTTAATGTTTCTTGAACTTGGATAATACTTTTTTAATGAATTAAATTTCATTTATGCAAGTAAATTAACTATGGTTATATTGCCCTCTTTACCTTTAGAAAATAAAGTCAATTAAATTCAATACTTGCTTCTCTATTCATAAATTTGTAGATTTCATAAAAATACAATTGGATTTTAATATGGCAAAATATTAATTAAAATTTAATTTCAACATAAAAACATTCAATTAAGGTTATTATTTTGAAATTAATTATTTTTTATATTCAAGTAGATTGATATAATTCACAAACTATAAAGATAACTTCCACCACGCTGATACGATCGACGTACTACAAACAAAACCTTACTTTAATTTCACAAATTACATACTGTTTGCTGAATAATTCTCTTTAAAAAAAAAAAATACCTTGAAAGGCAAGCACAAAATTCAGAAAATAAATGTAAAGCGGATTGATTTAAAGAACTTTCCGACAAACATCCGATCATTACAAGGTATATCCAAGTTCAGTATAAAATGTGGCTCGGACTATGGAAGATTTTCAAATTAATTTTATAAGAAAATCTTTAACTGGGGTATTTTCCAAAAGTTCAGAAAAACGTCAATTAACTGGGGTATTTTCCAAAAGTTTGATGTGTCATTTTAACATATGATCAGAGTTGAAAGGTATTTACATATTAAAGCATGTTAGTAAGAAAATCTTCAATTAGATTTTTCAAAGATATGGATTATTTTAGGAGCATTTTTGTATATATATTGGTTTAACCCTGTAAAAAGAAAAGATTAAAAAAATTATTTATCATTTTTAAAATTAGGCAACCATCTTATGGCCGTTAATGTAGCTCATGCAAGTATATATGGCAATTTTAAGAGTTTTTTATATATAAAAAGATTATTA
Source organism: Jacaranda copaia (assembly GCA_014898725.1). Taxonomy (NCBI): domain Eukaryota; kingdom Viridiplantae; phylum Streptophyta; class Magnoliopsida; order Lamiales; family Bignoniaceae; genus Jacaranda; species Jacaranda copaia. Next base: position 29,714 of record JACGDI010005091.1, read on the forward strand.
TAACCCTAATATCAATCGTTGAATTTTTTAAAATAAATCAATGGTTCAAATTAAATTATACTTATAAAAATTATAAATATATTATATTATATAATATGTTCAATATTATATATCTACATATTTATATACAAAAAATGTATATTTAATATAACTAAAATCATAACCCCCAACCTTCCCCACCCCACCCTCAAGTCTGTGGACCACTGTCATGGCTGTCCCTTAAAAACTGGCAACCAGTTAGGCCAGTGTGGCACCCCACTTGGGATAATCCATAACTGAAACGCCATTCAGTTTAGTCTTAAATTTAACTAACAGGACTGTCAAATAGGCTCTTAAAGTTCTTTCAAAACTCAACTCATCAAAAACAACAACAAAAACCAACCTAAGCAACCTTAACAAAAGGATTATGTACAAGCCATAGTTGATCCCATAACATGCAACATAACTAAGCATGATAGATAATTAATTCAACCTAACATAACACAACGTCTCTAAGTCAAAGCTTAACATTCCAGTGAACCCATATACACGAATAAGCACCTATTTTATTACAAGGTATATGTTTTTCAACCCAAGCTAGAAAATCCGTATCCTTCACTTAATCCTGTTTGAGAAAAAGCAATGATAGAATTGGGGGAGGGGGATAAGTTCAAAGGACTTAGTGAGGGATAATTTCAATAATAAACAATAAGAATTTATCAAAAAAGAGTCAACTCAACAAATCATAAATTAACAGTCAATCAGTAACATATCAAGAAATAGATAGTCAGGATCAGATTTTAGGCAGTTATGATAAAATTACAAGCAGTTAAGAAATAGTAAGGTGAGTGGTTACTATAAGCTTGAATAGTCTAGCCAACTCAACCAATTTATTATGAGAGGTAACGCCATCAACCAACTCAATCGGCTTACTACGGAAGGTATCACCGTTAGCTAGTTCGACCCGAGCAATTTGGATTAGTTGGAAGCAATTAAGAGATTGTCAATCAAGTACTTTTACCAAAGTGTGACAACTTAGCATACAATAGGTGCCCATACGGATCGTATGGCGCACTGCAATGCCCAGGGGAAATCCCTAGCGCATCGCTAATACTTAGGGAAAAATTCCTAGCATACCACTAATATCTATACAAACTGCATAATGTGTCCCATATATCCAGTCATTTCGCCTGATGAGGCCCTTAGCTAGTCAAGTCATCAAATAATTATATACAAGTCAATTAATAGATCACAAGAGAGTACACAATCAATTACAGATTTCAATAAACACAAGCAGGTATAGTTCAAACACATTTAACCCGCATAATGGTTTTTCCACAAAAATGAATAGAAATATTCGAGGCCAAAAGTGGCAAACCCTCATCTCCATAATCCCAGAAAACTGTAGCCACTACCTATTAGTCTGTAGGTCCTAATTCCACATCACCTAATCCAAAAGAATAGGTTCACAATCAAAATCCCTACTTAACCCTAATACTCTTGAATGATTATAATCTTACTATTAACAATCCAAAATCAATAGTTATTTGGTAAATATAGCATTTTTAAGGTTCAATCTATACTATCGGTACGGAACATGCTAATTAAGGCTATTATAACAGACATAATTACATGGTTCATATCCGTATGAGTAAAAGACATAATCAATTTTCTAATTACATAATTAACCTCATAACGATGCCCCAAATTAGAAATAATAGTCCAATCATCTCCAATTAACCTAATTTTAGTACTTAGGTCTCAAATTCATGCAATCCTCAAATTCTCAAAATTATGATTTTAATCCTTTAATAAGCTCATTTAACCTAAAATTATCACATGATAATACAATTTTGAGTTCACTAAAACTCTAATTGTACATGCATGATCTCAAATCTTTGTTCCATATTATATTTTTTTTCCGGATGTGCCACAATGCAAGACTTATGGAATAAATTGTACAAATTATATGCATGCATATATATAATCCCCAATCTATCTCTTTTACCTAAGATGTGTTTAATGACCTAGAAATCTCAAATCGAGAGTAATGCCATGATTACTGCAATGAAGCGAAGAAACTACCTCGAAGTTGCTACCACACCGCTATTGAAAAATGTCAATGCCACCACCAAAAGATGTGCCTTGATGAGAGCTATTCAATGCCCCAACCAATTTCTTGTTCTACTGCTAGGAAGCCACTTGATAGAAGCTCCAATCAAAAAGCTCCACACTTGTCGTCGTGGTCCAAAGCTCAAATTCTATCGTTGCTAGTGGCTGGTTTAAGAAACTAAAGGTACCAAATCAATCATTAAGCTGAGATATGCTAGAAACACTGCCTAGAATCGTGTTTCTGTTACTGCTTCTCCATGCCTGTCACACTATGTTGGGTTTCAATTTTTTTCTTAAAATTTTTGGTGATCCATTAGAAAGGATGACTTGCATGTGGTATGAAAGTGATCCTGGAGGTGAGGAGAGGCTTTTGGTTCAGCCAATATCCGGAGATAGCCATTACTAGAGAAGATAGCTTAAGGAAAATAAAGTGGGTTTGGTGGAGAAGAAAGAAAGAAATGGGGGTGGAAAAATGTAAATTGAGTATTTAAAGTAAATTTCTGGAAATCTTAATTTGACCCCTAAGATTCTGTTCAGACTCTAATCAAGTCCTCCAAGGTGTTGAAACTCCTCAATTTAGTTCCTAAACTATGTTAGTGCCTAAGATTAGCCCAATTGACCATAAATAATTACAATTCGACCCACAAAACTTTTAAAGATTGCTCAATCAAGTTTTCACAAATTGTAGTTTGACCCCCCCAAACTTTCAATTTCCTTACAATTACATTTCTTTATTTATTTTTTGAGCCTCAAAATCCAACCAATCAATATATTGAATTCTAAATCCTTATTTTTCAAAAATTATATTACAGACCTCCCCCTTAAAAGAATTTGGTCCCCAAATTCTCATTTGAATACTATTCATTGGTAGAAAATAAGTAGATTTAATTAGTTGATCTACATTCTCTCTTCATTAAATTCTGCTAGGATTTCTTCTTCAAGTCTCTATACATCTTCATGTCTCTATGATGCATCGTATATCTTGATTTGGATGCCTTATCTAGCAATTTTTCTTCCATTTCTTTTGGCACACATATTTTCTTTTGGAATAAAAAAATACCTTGATTGTAGGTATTGAACTTAGACTCTTCAAAAGTTCCAACCTTTCCTTCTATCTCATTATCCATATATTATAGGCTTCGGGTTCGTCATATTTCATCCTATAATTTAAATTGCATTTATCTCTGCAATCCTATTCGATGTATCAATTTTAACATAACATCTGTTGTTAGGTTTTTGATGCTTTTACTTCCAATAAGTGAGCCATTCCAGCCCTTCGGCTCAAAGCTTGGCTATTACAATTGCCCTTTTTAGGTGATAAGTGATGGAAGGATCACAGTTCTCTAGACTTTCCATTCATCACACTACCTCATGTTTAGATCCTTGTTTAGGTCAAATGATTGACTTCTCTAAGTTAGTTTAGTCAGCATGTCAGCATTTTTAGAAAAATGCTGAACAAATCTTCATTAATAGTCAACAAAACACAAAAAACTACAACTATTACCATGTTTTTCGATTTCTTCCAGTTAACTACCGCCTCTATCTTGGAGGAATTAAACTTTACCCCATCTTGGGATATGATGTGCCTAAGAAAAGCCATCTTCTTTATTCAAAACCCGCCTTGCTAAATTTTGCATACAACTGATGCTCTTTTAAGGTTTCGAGAACCATGCGTAAGTGCTTTACGTGGTTTGTTTCTAGTCTTCAGCTAATAGGACCCTTGTCTAACTCCAACTCTGAGAAGATTTTGGTCCTTGTAGAAGGTTAAATAATACTTCTATGTATGGTAGAGGTAATGAGCTTACTTCTTTTAGGAATACTTTTGAATATTTAGCTACCACTTTTATGTAATAAACCCCAATCTCAAGTTGCATATTTAGTTTAAGAAATTGCGATAATTATGAAAGAAAATAAAACGCTATCATAAAAGGCATTATCATAATTTCTAGAATTAGAAATCATTCTTTCTACCATCATTGTAAGATGTAATACTTCTTCTCCTATCAAGGCATAGGCTCGAGCTCGTGCATTTAGTCTCCCGCTAATTCCTGCCATCGATTTTCTTTTTTTTGTGAGTATTGGTCCTTTTTGTCTAGGGTAATCTTTCATAAAGTGTTGGTCACTACCGCAACCCACACATCTGTCTTATTTTCTCCAACAACCAGACTTGTCATAGCCAAATCCCCTATAGAATTCACATTGTTTAGGCGTTCTCTCTTGAGTCAAATTTGTCATTTCACTAGATTGAAGGGCTTGTGGGGTAGTGCTTCCAACACTAAGCTTCTATAGTTTTCTTTCAATATAACTCTACCCATCAAGATGTATCTTTTCCTTTCGGTTCTTATCTTCAATTTTTTAGGTTACCTGTAGCTCTGACTCAAGTTGTAGTATCTTGCTTATTGCTAAGTTGAAATTCTATAAATCCTAGGTGGCTAAATCCCGCCTGAGTTTTGGCCGTAGCCCCTATATGAACCGTCAAATTTGCTAGCTCTCATCTTTCAGCATATAAGGAGCATACTATATGAGTTGGTTAAAGGTAGCCTCATATTAGCTAACAAACTAACCTTTCTAAATCAGATTCATGAACTCCCTTTCTCTTGCCTATTTGACCACTAAGGGTTTATATTTTTCCATAATTTCCTTGGTAAAGTTCTCCCATGTTCAGTGGGTCCCTATAGCAATCCATTTGTGGTCAATCATTTTTTACCAATTCCTTATAGATCTTGCTAAGAGGAATGTGGCGAATTATACTTTTTGTTCATTCGAGTTAGACAATGCCTCAAATATGATTTGTAAGTTTTTTACCCACTTTTTTGCCTTTTGGTCATCAGGTTCAATGAAGAATTTTGAGGGCTGAAAAAGTAAAAATCACTCCAAGGTTCAATCTCCTATAACCATCTCTACTACCACTACTTTACCATCTAGCTTATGGTCATGCTGCCTGAACCTCTGATCTCCTTGGTGAGTAGGTCCAATCGATGGATCCATAGTCAGTTCATAAGTAGGTGCTTCCCGTCTAGAGGCCTATCGACCTGCGGTCTATCTACTCCACAGCTTCTCTCTACAACTTGTTTTCAATGGAGAGGTTATGTTATCACTTTCGTATGATACCATTGCACATCTGATATCTTCTAAGTATTCTGAAGTCTAAGCTTACTGATAGGAAAAGAAAACAAGAAACCAATACCTCAGCTATCTCCACTTCCTTTAAACTTCTCAAGCTTCCAAAATAAAAGAAGAAAAAATTATCAAATGCAATTAAATCAAACTCATAGATACGCAAGTCTTAGTCATTCTACGATAAGCAAAAAGATTCCATAGACTTTCTTTGAGTATTCCACATTTCTTTATATGCTAGTTCTATCCCTTTCTTATACTCATCAATCATCCTGCCATATGCGACTCATCTTACTGATATCAATTGATCAACTTCATCCTAATATCCCAAAATTACAAAAGAGCTTCTCAAATTACATGAAATATTCATAATTCCAACTCAATCTAGAGTCAGTGCTTGATCTTCAAAAGTGAAGATTACAATCAGGTCAGCTATCCTAAGTATAATCTCATACCTTTTGATATCAAACACTATACCTAGAATTTTAGGTTCAAACTAACCTAAATAAAAGGTTTGATATAAGCCCCAATAATATTCAATGCCTAGCTCATTGACAAACTTAGGCTCTGATAAAAGAAATGTAGCAAAATGAATTCTCTACTCATTCCTATCTTAAGCAATTCCAAAGTCAAGCTTAACTTCTATTATCCACAATTGCATATCTGAGGATCATGTCCTAATGTCATTCAGGCTGTCATTAACCTAAGTATTTACATCTAAATCAATTCCTAATTCAAGTTTAATCTCTAGTAAGTCCATCAATTCAATCACAACAATCATTCTCATTTTAACCTAGGTCATCAAAACCAAGGCTCTAATACCACCTGTGGCACCTAACTCAAGATAACCCCTAGTTGAGATAATATTCAGTTCAATCTTAAATTTAACAAATAGGACTGTCAATAAGCCCATAAAATTCTTTCAAAACTCAACTCATCAAAGACAACAACCATAATAAAAGGATTATGTTCAAGCCATAAATGATCCCACAACATTCAACATAATTGAGCATGATATATATTTAATTCAACCTTACATAACATAACATCTCTAGGTCAAAACTTAACATTCCAGTGAACCCATATACACCTAGGTCAAAGATTAACATCTCTAGGTCAAAGCACATGTTCTACTATAAAGCATATGCTCTTCAGCCCAAGCTAGAAAATCCATATTCTTCACTTAATAATATTTGAGAAAAACAAGGATAGAATGGGGGGTAAGTCTAAAGGACTTAGTGAGGGATAATATCAATAATAAATAATAGGGATTTGTTAAGGAAGAGTCAACTCAACAAATCATAAATTAACAGTCAATGAGGAACATATCAAGAAATAGGTAGTTACGATCAAATTATAAGCAGTTACGATACAGTCAGGTGAGTGGTTATTGTTAACTTAAACAACCTAGCCAACTCAACCAATTTACTATGGGAGGTATCACCGTTGACCAACTAAACCAATTTACTATAGGAGGTATCACCATTGGCTTATTCAACTGAACAATCAAAATCGATTGCAAGTAATTAGGAAATTATCAATCAAGTACTTTTACCCAAGTGTGATAACTTGGTATACAATAGGTTCCCATATAGACTGTATGGCGTACTATGATGCCTAAGAGGAAATTCCTAGTGCACCACCGATACCTAGGGAAAAATTCCTAGCATACCACTGACACCCATGCGGACTGCATAGCATGTCCAATATATCTAATCATTTTGCCTGGTTAGGCCCTTGACAGTCAAGTCGTTGAACAATTAATAAGGACTAATAAATAATTTAAGCAGATGCCTAGGGAGAAACCCTTAGCACATTGCTAATGCTAGATAAACAAGTACGTCGGTGAGGCAATAGATAACATGTACAGAAATGCCGACTTAGCTAAACAATAATATTTAACAAGTACAATTAAGCCATCATGGCCAAATAACAATATATGAATGAGCAAGTATGTTGGTAAGGCATTCAATAATAATATAGGACGAAACAAGTGCAAAATAATAACAAGTACCAATTGTAAACAAGTACAAGACATATATCACTAGGAAGTTCTAGGTACCAAAACAAACAAGAATAAACTCTAATAAGAGTGAAATGAAGAACTAGCCCTCACAGGGGTATATGAGTTAATTAACAAATCACAAGCAAATACACAATCAATTACAGATTTCAATAAATACGAATAGGTACAGTTTAAGCATATTTACCCTCATAGGTATTTTTCCACAAGAACCAATAGAAATATTCGAGACCAAAGTGGTAGACCCTCACCTCCATATTCTCAGAAAACTGCAATTGCCACTTACTAGTCCACAAGTCCCAATTCTACTTCACCTAATCCAAAAGAATAGGTTCACAATGAAAATTCCCATTCAACCCTAATAATCCTAAATAATTTTAATCTTACTATTAACAATCCAAAATCAATAGCTATTCAGTAAATATAGTAGTTTTAAGGTTCGATCAATACTAATCAAGCCATTATAACAAACATAGTTATGGGATTCATATTGGTGCAAGTACAAGATATAATCAATTTCTTAATTACATGATTAACCTCATGACGATGTCTCGAATTAGAAATAACAGTCAATCATCTCCAATTAACCTAATTTTAGTTCTTAGGTCTCAAATTCATGAAATCCTCAAATTCTCAAAATTAAGGTTTTAATCATTTAATAAGCTCAATCAACCTAAAATTATCACATGATAATACAATTTTGAGTTCACTAAGCTTCTAATGGTACTTGCATGACCTTAATCTTGGTCCCATTTCATATTTCTTTTTCATATGAGCCCATAATACAAGATTGGTGGCATAAACGGCACAACATATATGCATACATATATATAATTCCCAATCCATCTCTTTTACCCAAGATGTGTTTAATGTCCTTGAAATCTCAAAATTAGAGCACTTCCACGATCACCAAGATAAGGTGAAGAAATTGCCTTGGAGTCGCCATCTCATTGTCAAAAAATGTCAACACCACCAACAGAAGACGTGCCTTGATAAGAGCTATTCAATGCCAACCAATTTCTTATTTTGCTATGAGAATGCCACTCGACTGGAGATCCGATCAAACTATAGCACCACTCATCGCCATCGCCAGAAACTCCAATTCTGCTATCACTGATGGATGGTTCAAAAAACTGAAGGTACCAAATCAATCCCTAAGTTGAGATATGCTAGAGACACTAGCTAGAATTGAGTTTCCATAGCTGCTCTACTACGCCCATCACACTCCATTGGGTCTTAATTTTTTTCTTCAAATTTTTGGTGATCCACAAAAGAGGATGACTTGCAATAGTATGAAAGTGATCCTGGAGGCGATGAGAGCCTTTTAGTCAGGCTAGTTTTTGGAGAAGGCTGTCACTAGAGAAAATCGTTGGAGGAGGGGAAGGTAGGTTTTGGTGGAGAAGAAAGGAAGAAATGGGGGTGGAAAAATGAAAGTTGAGTATTTAAAATGAATTTCCAAAAATCTCAATTTGACCCCTAAGATTCTATCCAAACTCCAATCAAGTCCTCAAGGTGTTGAAACTCTTCAATTCAATCCCTAAACTATGTTAGTGCCTAACATTAGCCTAGTTGACCCTAACTAATTGCAAGTCAACCAACAAAACTTTTAAAGATTGCTCAATCAAGTTTCTACAAATTGCAATTTGACCCCAAAACTTTCAATTTTCTTACAATTACATCATTTTTATTTGTTATCTGAGCCCTAAAATTCGACCAATCAATATCTTGAATTCTAAGTCCTTATTTTTTAAAAATTCCAAATTTCAAAGGTGTTACAACCATCTTTAAAAACTAGCAGCTAAGGCTGTCGTAAGAAAAAACTGGCCACAGCCACCACCAACCATAAAAATCAGCAACCATGGCTACAGTGAACAAATTAGTAACCATTGCCACCACAAAAAAACCAATATATATATATATATATATATGTATGTGTGTGTGTGTGTGATATATATGTGTGTAGAAAAAGTGTGTAATATAAAGATAATTTTTTTCAAAAGAAAAACCACCAGCTGCCATAGCAAAATTTAGCCAACCATGGATCTAGCCAAGCACAACTAGTTTGCTGGTTGCCATGGCAGCTATGAATAGTTTTGGGGGTGTGGAGGAGTGAGGATGGGTTGGGGGTAGAGGTGAGAGGAGTGGGGATGGGATGGATGTGTATCGTATAAAACTATATATTTTTATATATAATGCGTATATATGTATATATATAAATATATTTTTATATTTTTTTACAAATATATATATATATATGCTTTTTATGTGTATGATTAATTTAGACAATGACTTTCAAGAATTGAATGGTTGATACAAAGAACGAAGAAATTAATGAAAATTAAAAAATTAGAAAAACGATAAAAGATAATAGAAGATAAATTTTAATTTTGTTTGGGGGTAATTCAATTATTTTAGTGTTAAATGAGTAGCAAACAATAGGAGGGAGGCGATGAGCTACTTTTAAAAAACAAATGAAGATTTTTTAATTATTTTTTTATGATAAAAGGATAAATCACCTATTTTTATATGGAGTTTAAAATATTTTTGTCCTAATATAAATTGGAAAGAAAATTCTGGCCCATGGATTCTTGCCTCAATTAGGCTTGGAATATACACGAGGGATTGATCCAACTTCTTTCAATTTGCTTTTCCATTCTTCTTCTCCCCTTTTTCTTTCTTTCTTTCTTTCTTTCTTCTTTTTTTTGTGTCACTTAGCCTTCAAATAAAACTTGATCTTAACATACGTCTGAGAGTTTCGGCCGTTCGTGGATGTTGCTGTTGTGTAAGGGGTACAAGGGACCTTTTACACATGCCACTTTAAAGTTAATAATTGAAACCTAATTGGTAACTCAAGAATTAAATAACTTCAACTAAGATTAACATTAGATTATATTTAATAGTTAGCTTTTAACTTATGCTTTGTTTAGAAAAAAATTATTTCTACTTCTTACAATTTAATTTCCCATTCTTTTGTTCTTTATCTGAATGTGGATTGTTGAACTTTTATCATACAATAAAATTTACAAGTGAATACCAACCAAATGGCATAAGCATACATAATATGATTTTAAACCATTGCTTGACACAAATATACTAATTTGATACACAACAAAGGATAAAAGAAACTACAGTCTCATTGTTTAATAAAAATGGTAAGCATGATAAATGTTAGAATTATACTTCCAATAAAATAAATATGGTTCGAAGTAGTTTTAGATACTACATCACAAATAAGGCATAAATATAAAAAAGTAACAAGGTTGAAAATTCTATAAGTGCATTTATACAAATTTAAAATGAATGGTTCTCAAATTATATAGTTCGGTACCGACTGATTGGCGATTAATATATTCTCTCTTAATTAAGGCTATTTTGTCTTCCTCTAACATAATATCTTATATCTTCCTCATATAATTTTTTTTATTCCACACAAATTTCTTAGATTACATTATAAAACTTCTTTGTATAAAACCAATATCTATACTATTATAAAAAGGAACGCATTTTTGTATCTAAAATGAAAGTTATGATACCAAATTTTAATATACCAAATTTACCCTTTTACTTATTCAATATTCAATAAACATTTATATATACAAATAACCACCATTTATTTAAAAACTTTCACTAATTACTTATTTTAGTTAATTTTAAATTTTATCTTTAATCTAGTAATAAATTATAAAAATTTTACTTTAAGTGAATGCTATCTTCATAATTATACAAATTATAAGTATGTTTTTGTGATGCATATTATTTTTTTGTATAATGAATGTAAAAATATATATAAATAATATGTATAATTACTTAAAAATATTTTATGCATGCAAAAACTACGTGCAAATAACTGCTAGTAACCTCTAAAAATTAAGCAGAGATAAGCATGGATATAAAGGATGACAATCTTCTTCCTTGGATGAGTATGAGATTAAGAGGATATTGAGATGGCGGCACGAGTACCAAATACTGCAAAATGACTCTCATGCGGAGTGTGACTTCGCATCTTTCATCACCTATGCTTGTATTATTGTCAAAATCAATTTTTATATTTCATATTCACTCAAAGTATGTCTATATAGCTGATGTTATCGATTATTATATCTTATATTCCAAGTGTTTGTAAGTGAGGGGAAAAAAAATTGGAAAAAAAATAATAGTATTTATCTATACTATTATAAAAAGAAAGGTATTTTTGTATTTAAAATGGAAGTTATGATACCAAATTTCAGTATACCAAATTTGCCCTTTTGCTTATTCAGTATTCAATAAAAATTTATATGTACAAATAACCACCATTTATTCAAAAATTTCCACTATTTACCTAATTTTGTTAGTTTTAAATTTTTTCTTTGATTTGGTAATAAATTGTAAAAAATTTTACTTTAAGTGAGTGTTATCTTCTTAATTATGCAAATTATAAATATATTTTTGTGATGCATTTCAACTTTTAATACAATAAATGTGAGAATACTTTTATTCAAAAATATTTTATACACGCAAAAATTGCGTGCAAACAACTGTTAGTACTATTTAAAAATGAAAACTTGTTTATATTCACATAGAAGCAATTTTCACACACCTATACTAAAATATTATTTGACTAAAACATCCCTACACATAACTTCCATATAATAACTTCCCTACAGTCATCCATAATTCCACTTCCTCCCTCACTATCTCAAACTCCTTCCGACTCCCTCTTCCACATCTTATATGCAGTTTTTAATCTAATTTATGTCTTTTTATCGGATTGTCATAACGGGTGGAAAGCATAATTTCGGACTGCTGAATATTGGCTTTGCTAGTATTGTGTGCCTATTGTTCAACTACAAAGGCATCACACATGTACACACACAATCTCTCTCTCTCTCTCTCTCTCTCTCTCTCTCTCTCTCTCTCTCTCTCTCTCTCTCTCTCTCTCTCTCTATATATATATATATATATATATTAATACATAGATAGATATATTATCTCTCTCTATATATATATATATATATTAATACATAGATAGATATATTATTCAAATTAATGTTCTCAGATTCATTATTAGAGATGCTTCATAGTCACAACTTGGGACAGAAACACATCTTCCAATTTTGGTAAGAAATTTAGGAGTAAATTGTATTTTTGTTCCCATAAGTTAGACTCATTTGGATTTTGATCCCATTTTTTATAATTTTCGCACATTACATTCAATAAGTACCATTTATTTTTATCAAAGAGGCTTTCCGTCCAATAGTTAATAGAGTTAGTCACGTGCCACTCACGTGACCATTAAAATCGTGCTTTTTTAGTCCTATAAGCTAAATCTATTTGAATTTTGATCCCAACAAAGTGAAGAACCATCGACAAATATAGCAACATAGTTTGCAAAGTGTTAACAACGTTTTCTTCATTATATTCAATATCCTAATTAACCTAAGTATCACCCTCTTCCTCTTTCACACATTTGAAGGTCTTCCCAAGAAAAAAACCACACACATATTATTAATAGAAGCACAACCATAAAACATTCTATCTAAATTTTCATCTATCCTTGACGTTTTCAATAGAGGTGGTCTGTTGCAAAAATAAATAGCACTTTTAGTTGCAGCTATTGTTCTTTCCGCTTCCACCAAAATCTGTTTGAGTGCTCATTGAGATAAAAAATTCAAACGAGTCTAATTTATGGGACCAAAAATACTTAACTTAATAGCCATATAAGTAGCATGTGAGCTGCTGCATTAATTTCTCGATGGATGTCCTTTTGAATCCTCAAATTGATAAAAAAAAAAATCACTTATTGGATGCAATGTTCAAAACTGATAAAGAAAGAAACCAAAATTTAAATAAGTCTAATTTATTGGGCCAAAAATGCAATTTATCCAAAATTTAGCATTTTCATTGAGTGTTTTGTAATAAAAAAAAAGGTATTTTAATACCTGTAAAATCAGTTAATGTCGTTTCTTATTGGACACTTACTTCTACACTCTATAACTATTTGACGTGTTCTTTTTTTCTATTTCACTAAATGAAATAGAAATCATTAATGTTGACAAGTTGATTTATTTTTATTTGTTCAAGTATCTTTTTATGGATTTATTTGTTTCCTGACATTTCGTCAAAAAAGGTTTGTTTATCCCTCATATATTTTGTTCTATATATGTAAATTCTTTTAGTTTAAGATCTCTTGCGTCTATATTCAATGATGTGGTTTATTTATAATTGTTTAAGAAGAATTTTTTATATGGATTAGTAATGATATATATTTGTGAGGGAAAAATTATTGCTCCATTGTTCTTTATTATATGTATTAGTAATAGTGAAATTTCTTTTTTAATCTACTTCCCCCTATATATTGAGTTATTTCTTTTAATTGCAAGAATTACACCATATTTTAGTGTAAAACTTTATTGTTTTGAATTCAATTAAATTTATTATTTAAAAGACCAATATATAAATGTATCTTATGACCAGTGCTCTGAATGAATGGGAATTAACCCATGCTAAGTTTAATTTTGTTTGACAATAATTTGAAATTAACTTATGTCTAAATGAAAATTTCTATGAAAATCCTCAAATTTGTGTGGATAAGAGTAAGAGGAATAGAAGTAAGTTTAATTGTCTTCAAAAAGATTGAGGAAGCAAATGTAAATAATGAGATATCATCTTTCATTTGATCTTAAAAACTTATTATTTTTCTAAGATTTGTGGACCTTTAAGCTTTATAAAATACAAAAAGAGTATGTAGGAACCTCAAGTGGTATGGAAAAGAGTATTTCAGTTTCGATATTGCTCTATTGCTTTTCTGTTAAACGTCAAGTGATGGAATTAATTCAATCCAATCCACAAAATTATTTCAAAATTTGATTTATCCATGTCAAATTGCTATTTTAATTTTTAACCCCCGAATAACCAAATAAACTTCCCTTATCTCTTAGCAACCCGTCTATAATCTTGAAAAATAATTCTTGCTCCACTTTTAAATTAGGTAAATGATTAACAAAAAATGCTTTCTCCATTTTCAAGTTATTTACATGACTAACCTTTTTCCAATTACAATTTCATGCATTATATTCTTTATCTATCAGGTTAAAATAAAAAAGAACACTTGACAGGATGACAAAGCTGTTACACTTGGTATTTGGGGGCTTACAAGTGTGTTTCAATTATTTTCCCTATTGAAAGGACTCTGCTCTGTTGAATCTAACCAATGAACAATAGATCAACATATTAATTGGTTATATTAATTTTGTTATATATTGACTTTTTTTATTGAATATTGTATTTCCTATTAAGCTCTATATGACTTTTTAATTGCATTGTGACGATAGAGAAAATTATTATTGTATAATTTATTAATTAATTTTTATTATATTGAATAAAAAAATTTCAAAATAAAAATATGTTACACACATAAAAAAAATTATGTAGGCAAGGGTTATATGCAATGGCAGCTAATCTTTGGAAAAAGAAGTTCACAGTGTTAAACAAGATGGCAATGAAAACTTTCATTGAAACTTGGATAATAATCGAGGAACTACCTATTTATAATCTCCATGGCATCAAATGTACAGTGTTGATTAAAATTTTAAATGGTTGGAATAGGTTATTTAGAAGTCCTCAAAGGTATGTCCACAAAAGAGCTTCTTGAAAGCTTCCTTACAGGATTTTTTCTACAACATTCCTTACTTCGTTGAAACCTTTATTTAAATTTTCAAATTTTTTCATTGTGAGGGCTAAAATGATGATGAAATTTTAGAATGATATTTATATGTATTGAAGTTTTCATAATGATTTCACTTGTCTATATCCAAAATTTAGAGAAGAATGCAAGTAAATCAAGAATAATATATGCCCATTCTTGATATGGCTTTATCATTATCATGTCTAGATTTTATTATAATTAATGTTCTTGTGTACTTGTCTCAAATATAAATATATATATATATATGGACATTAATGGAAAAATATATATTTTTTCTATAGTCTTAACTAAAAATAGTAGTGCTTAAAATTGTATATATTAGCCAAGGCAAGAGATCAATCAATAAGCAAGGATTCAATAACAAGCATGTTATAATATACAACATGAAGCATTGATATAACATAACACATCTAATACCAAATTCAAGAGACTATTGACAACTTCGATCTTATTGCTCCCAGAACAAAACATAACAAGTAACACGGAGTACAAATATAACACAATAGATTTTCCTATTACTCCGTTACCCAAGCACTCGGATGGGTAGACATATGGCATGGCCAGTTGCATGCCAGATCTCGCCACTCACAAACAACTACTTCTAACTATCTGCAAGTCAAGATCTTAAAAAGGCACTAGCCAAGAGACCAACCACTACCCAATCGTCTTTTCGAACCTAGTCTCGAGCCCAACCCACTCCGTGGCGTCCCTATGGGTGATAACCCCCCAAGAGCATCCTCAATGTGACTTAACGTAATGCCAACAGATAAAATGTATTTCACAATAACTGATCAAAAACATATATATGAAACCGAACAAAATGGTACAATCCATAGAATAATGGCCAACAAAACTATATAAATAGCATGCATAATGATTTAACCAAGAGCATGAAATGAAATTAGCTAGCAAGACCAAGATATCAACACATATAGGGAAAGCTGGCAAGGCTATAGGATATATGGGGTAGAAAAATGGATAACATAATAGGAGTTCTGAGCACTGGAACGAATACAATCAAATTCAACAAATAGACACGGGTAATTCAAACATTGAACATCATTCACTTCCCAAAAGACAAATAGGCTTTACCCGCACCTTAATTCCACAAAAAATGCTATCCTTGTTCTGCTACCCTACAAATCCTAGCTCCTCATCACCTATTTCAAAAGAGTGCATTTAATGTCAAAATGCTGGTATTATTTTCTTTAAATAATAATTAAATTGTTTATACCTTAATATCGACTCTTTTCCAATTAATATTATATTTTAGGGGCTCGATTCCAAAAATACTGTAAGGGTAACATGTTAATTATGCTATTAATGCTATGATATTTACAAGGGACTTATTTGTTCTGATTGATAATCGTTTCCTATGTTAATATTTCCTAATGTAGCAATTTAAGTCCTATATCAACAATTTTGTAATGCCTCTTAAATTCAAAATTTTTGAAATATAAAGATTTAGATATGAAGATATTGGTTGATCAGATTTTAGGGCCCAAAAAATAAATAAAAAGAACTTAATTGCAAGAAAATTGAAAGTTTTAGGGTCAAATTACAATTTGTAGGGGTTGATTGGACCACATTTTAAAAATTTTATGCGTTTGCATAGAATAATTGTGGGTCAAAGAGGTCAATGTCATGCACTAGCATAATTTAGGGGCTGAATTGAAGTGTTGCAATTTTTTGGAAGACCTAATTGAAGATTAAGGTAAAGGTTTGGGGGCTAATATCTAATTTTGAAAAGTTGAATTTTATAAAATCGCCATCTTCCTCCTTTTCTTCATTTTTGTCCCATATGCACACACACCACACCATGAACCTTCATCCTCCAGCAAACTTCTCTGACAATAGCCAAACCTTAAAATCAATCCAGCCACTTCTTTCCATCCTCACGATGAACATGCTGACACCAAGAATAACCTAATTTTATCAGAGAAATGATCGAGAACTAAAGCCTAATGAGAGCTCATGGCAGAACTTGGCAAGTTTGCCATTCCTGCAACTTTTCATAGGGGACCTAGGTCATGTATTAATGGGCTCAGGTCGAGGATCACACCGATAGCTTCAACTTTTCAAATGAAACACCAGTTGAAACAGAATTAAACAAAAACTGCATGGCGACGAGTGGTGGCGATAAAGGATGTAGGCTTAAATTCAATGGAGTTTGGTAAAATTGACTTAGGCATTTGGTTTAATGAGTTGAAAGGCACATTTTGGTGGTGGTATTGCCCGTTTTTTATGATTGTGCACGGTGGTACTTTAGCAACTTCCAGATAGTTTGTTTCTCTCATTGTGGTGATCACGATTGTGCTTTCAACTAATGGATTCCAAGTTTTGATTGGGCATTTTGGGGTAATGATTGAATTTGGGCTTTAGGTTTTGTATCATTAAAATTCGTATGAATCTTTATATTTTAGAAGAAATTTTAATGAACATGGACCATATGGTGATATATATAGATCGGTATGGATGTTGTATGAATCAGTGGACCAAATATGTATTGATATATGTTAAATTTGGGATTTATTGAGCTTATTAAATAAGAAAACCCAAAATTTAGAAATTTGAGACCTAAGTGGAAATAATCAAGATAATTAAGACATCTAGACCATTTATTATGATTTTTGATACTGATATAAGGCTAAATATGTAATTGAGGACTAGTTCTTGTTTTGTTGTAAGGCTTGATACGAAAACTAGAATTATTTTGGAAATAACGATCATATTAGCCATTTTAGGCCGGTAGTATTGTTCAAGCCTAAAACTATTATGTTAATTGGTTAATTAGTGATTTTGGACTATTAATGGTTTAATTGTAATTATTAAGGATTATTAGGATTTAATGTGAATTTTGATTGTGAAAATATTATTTTGGTTAGGTGACAACGAAGTAGGTCACGCAGATTAATAGGCAGTGCCAGCTTTTTAGGATTATGGAGGTGAGGGTCTACCACTTTGGCCTTGAATACTTCTATTTTGTTATTATGGAAAAACCTATAGTTGTGCTTGAACTGTATGTAATTGTGTTTATTGAAATTTTTACTTGATTATATACTTACTTATGATCTGTTAATTGACTTATATACCTATGTGAGGGTTAGTTCTTGATTCAAGTTCATATTTGTATGTTCTAGCACCCAGAACTTCTTAGTGTCAACTATCTTATACTTGTTCTCGATCTGCACTTGTAATGTTCTGCATTTGTTCTCATTTTGTATTGTTATCAAATGCCTTATTAGCATACTTGTTTGTTCATATCTTGTTATCTAACCATGATAGCTTAATCGTGCTTGCTACACTTCATTATTTTATCTTGTCGGCATTTTATGTACATGTTATCTATTGCCTTGCGAGCTTACTTATTTATCTAGTACTAGCGATGTGCTAGGGATTTCCCCCTGGGCATTTGCTCAAATTATTTATTGGTACTTGTTAATTGTTTGGAAACTTGACTGGCCAAGGGCCTAACCAGGCGAAATGATTGGATATTAGGTTATGTTATGTTGGTTGGTTTAAGCATGTGTTGCGCTTAATTATGTTGAGTGTTATGGGATAAGCTATGGTGTGTACATAATCTTTTTGTTAAGGTTGCTTAACTTGATATCCGTTGCTATCTCTGATGAGTTAAGTTTTGAAAAAATTTTGTAAACCTATTGACCATTCTATTAGTTAAATTTAAGACTGAATTTAGTGGTATCTCAGCTTAGGTGCTATCCCAAGAGGGGGCGCTACAAATTTAGTCAAAACATAATAATGAACTCAGATTCCTATTGATATTTGGTCCTTGCAACATTCCACAAAAGTTGAATATAAAATCACAACGATTGAATCTAGTTAATAATAATCCAATCTTTGATAATTTGGCTTCATACATCATTATACACAAGACTAGGGTTTTAGTTGCCTAAATTAACTTAATTAATCAAGGATTATATATTTTACAAATTCAGGTTCACTTAAAATTATATATATCCATGCATCCCATTGTCTCGGTTCTAAACATATTCTTCCCAAATCATTTCAAAATACAAGAATTCATAAGGTAACAAGAACTACATAAATCAAATGGTAGCAATCCCAATTCCAAATATATTTTACCAAAGAGCTTATTTTCGGAGCCCAAATGCCACAAAACAACACCACACATGTGATCACTGTGACAAGACGAAGATTCTATCTCAGGTCTGCCGTGCGCCACCACTGAAGTTACTAACTACTACCACCAATCGATGTATCACATTGTATATAGTAAAATGCCCAAATTAATTTCTAGTTTTGCCAGAGAATTAGCTGTCAATTGGAGCCTGATCTCACTACTCCATCAGCACCACCGTCACCCTTTTTGTTAAATTTCATCGCCACTCGGTGGTCAACATCAAAAATTGAGAACACCAAGTTGTTCTCTAAGCTGAGCCTTACAAAACCCACTTTCCAAACACAAGCTTCCACCACCGAGCCACCACTACCCAATTTTCTACTTCAATTTTCTAGTGGTCCACCAACCAAATTGGCATGCATGTGGCATGGTTATGTTCACAATGATGAGAGGAAACTAGTGGTCGGTTTGGTTTCAAGGTTTCATCGTCGCCGGTAGGAATTCATAGGAGAGGAAAGAAAGGGTTGCATGTGGGAAATTAAATAATGGGGGATGGGAAATTGCTATTTAGAAGGCAATTTTTCATAATCGCGTATTAAGCCCCAGAATTTTTCCTCAACTTTCGATTTAGTCCCTCAACTAATAAGTGCCCTACATTGACCCAGTTGACCCAAAATATTTATAAATCGACCCCCAGAACTTTCAAATCTAATTAAATCCTTTTCTATTTATGTTTTGACCCTTAGTTTTGATTTTTTTTCTATGTAATCAAATTAAAATTATAAATTTTTTAAATTTTTTACCAATTGCGATTTTTGGGTTGTTACATTAGAATAATTAATTATCTAAACTTTACACTTTAATGCTAATATTAGTTGAAGTAATCAGATCATTTTTTCAATCAAAAACATAAAAAATAAAATTATTTAATTATTAAATTACAAGAGATGAAAGTTTTAGCTTTTAGCCGCTTTCCGATTCTTCATTGAATTAAATTTGCATCAACTCTTATTCCATCTCTCTCCCTCTCTCTTTCCTTTCTCCTTTCCTAATCCTCATTTAACTACTTAGATTTGGTTTTCCCAAACAAGAGAAGATTAGAAAGAGAACTGATGCACAATATATGTATATTCATATATAATTATCTTCCAAAATATTTTATTATATTAAAACAATTATTTCAAATCATTTGTTACATCTACTTCAACCTAAGTTAAATTTTGTTATCCAAAATTACCGTTATATCTTTAGTAAATGAACTTTTATGTAGAAACAAAAAGAACTTGAATGTATTTTGTTTTAAAAAATTCTAGTTGAAATGCATAATTACAACTATTCTTTGAGTTACAAAAGAAAATGCTCTCTTAAATTTGACATTAACGGTATAATATCATACAATATATTTAGAAAAAATCCATTAGTACAAACTTCTAACCACATCAATAAAAGTTAACATCTATAGACCAAAAGCAATAACACAAATTTAGTTAGAAAAATTTTAACATAGTATGCACAAATATTTTTCAGTCTATAAATAATACTATAAATCACCTAACTTTTTCTTTTTTTATTTGCGGTGTAATCTTTTTTAATGTAAATGCATTCCATGACTTTTTATTGTTTTTCTGCTTTTGTAATAATAAAAAGATGCAAAGACCTCATATAAAAAGATTGATTAATTATGCTATTCTACTTTTTTTCATATTAATATTCCAGTTGAAAAGGTCTAACAAATTAGAGGTTCGATTATAATGAAAATCACCCTTCTATATCAAATATATTGGGAACTAATTTGTAACAACCCTAAATCTGTAATTGGTGGAATTTTTATCATTATATTTTATTTATTATTTTATTAATTTTGAAAGTTTTTAGGGTTAAAACAAAAATCAAAAAAGACTTAATTGAGCAACATTTTAAAGTTTTTGGGGTCCAAATGAAAATAGTTTAGGTCAACTGGGTTAATGGCATGCACTCGCACTTGGAGGGCTTAATTGAAAATTGGAATATTTATAGGAGTCTAACAAAAACTAAGATAATCTATTGGGGGTCAATCTATAATTATTGGATAAAACCCTTTAAATAGCTATTGGGAATATACTTGAGTTAAAGGAATACTTGAGTTATATCAGGATATGATTCTTGGAATGTAGAATTTTGGGCACGAAAATATGAGATTTGATTTTGGAATTGAACGTGAAATTGAATAGGATCTAAACTCTTGGGACAAGGCTTGACATTGAGAAAGTGAAAGGTTATGACTGAGGTGGTCAACCAATGTATAACCTCTTATTTTTTATATGTCAGGCATATGAATGTGTTGTTATTGTAAAGAATGATGTTGTTTAGAATTTTAGTGTTATGTGAACAACATCTGTAAAGGTTGAGTTTGATGAGCTTGCAAGAAATTGTGCTCATTGTGAAGAGAGTTACTTTGGAAATCCACATTGTATGAGCAATATTGTGGAAATTGTACCTAATAAGCAAAAGGTCATTATGAGGAAATATGTATTTGGGAAATGAGTGAATGATTAGGGATGAGCAATGTTTAACATATATATAGAATTGAAATCTAAACGGTACATTTAAATTGACACGGGATATGATGATGAGAATTTGGGACTATGGGTTTTATTTAATTTTGTTAGACTTTTCTTTTCTTCTTTTCTTTTTTGTAAGCTAGACAAATTCTAAAGAGTTTATAGTAATTGAGTTATCGTTATGCAACTCAATGATTGTAGGCTTAAGAATGCCTAAGAGATATCAAGCGTATGATGGAATCACATGGGGGTGTCAACGTCCCCGCTCCAGCATGAATAGGTCATAGAAAAGGCCGCTCAGTAGATGGGACACTCTCTTAGGTAGGAAACACCTGCCTATCAACAACCCTTGCCAAATGAAAAAGTCTCGCAAACACCTTTGGTTAACCAACCAACTATAGGTCAACTAGCAAAACCCATGCATCAGGGTAGACAAAGGTTTAGGCAACACGACCAACCCTACAGTGATAAAGTAAGGATAGTTAATGAGGTTGTCGAGAATCAAGAATTAGAACAATTTCTTTTTTTTCAACCCCTAATGTTTTTAGGAGAGCCATATGATAGAAAAATGGAGAAATGGGTTGAAAATTTGGAAAATATATTTGAGACTTTTTGTTATCCAAACGAGCAAAAAGTTTAGTCTGCCATATTCTTTCTAGAAGGACCAGTTCGTAGTTAGTGGAGAATAGTGGATCATAGATGCACTGTTAAGGGAACTCATAAATCTTGGGAGAATTTCACTATGGAATCTATGCACAAATACACACCCTAGTAGTTAAACAGGCAAGAGAAAAAGAATTCATGGATCTAATTTAAGGGAATCAATCTGTCAGCCAATATAAAGGTGTATTTAGCCTACTCATTCAGTATGCCTTCTATATCCTACAAAATGAAAAGGGCCTTACCACTAGTGAATTGTTAGGCGTCAATCAAGTGGTGAGTAAAGTACTATAGTTGGAGTTAAAACTGCAGAAGATCTGGAAGATCGAAGACAATAGCTAAAAAGGAATAATACACCCTGATATGGAGGATACCATTAAGAGGAAATAGTTGAAACTGCAAATTGAAGGCCCTAATCAACAAACACACCAGGCTTGTGGGGTTACAAATTTAGCTCAAAGGGTGGCACTAAAATAATGTGAATTGTGTGGGGGATTTGGCCATGAAGAGATTGGTTGTTGGACCAAACATGGTAGATGTGTGGGTTATGGAAGTAACCAGCACTTTGTGAGAAATTGCCCTAGACAGACAAGCCCAGCACCTATAGGGAAAGGAAAACATGTGACAAAAGCCAGTGGAAAATAGAAAGTTTGAGCTCATGCCTATACCTTGACTAGAAAAGATCCCAATGAAGTAGTTGAAGGTACAAATTTCTTGGATTTTCCCAATTAGTACATTAAACACAATCAATTTTAGACCTAGTCGTGATCCCCTTGTTAAAGGTTAAACTATCCGTTAGTCTAGCATCCATCTCGTGGATATATGTAGAAAAAGGATAATTAAAAAAATCAGAGAACATCTGATGTTAATACTAGTCAAGTTTTAGTTTGTCGTGTATTTAAGAAATTGTGTATATGTTTTGAACCTTGTGCAATAAGAACTAACAATGAATAGATACTAATTGATAAACATCTTATTTAAATATTACATATAAGTGTAGTTTACAACTATAGAGCTTTACAACATATTGAATGGTGTCACAAGAACTTAACCCAATGTATTCATCTGGTTTGGAAAATCTAGAAGAAGATACTTTAGAACAGAGACATCCAATAAGTATGGCGGAAGAGACACGAGACCCACAGATGCATTCAATAATAAGAGAAGAAATTATAGAATAAATGCTTGCAATGTGGCAACAATTTATGGAATCGCATCGGCAATAAAGTTAGTTGAATAAACCAAAGAAACAAAGAGCATCCAAAGTTCAAAACTTTAGCACATTTTCTTAAGTTCCACACCCCCTCCCCAATGTTTACAAGTGAATCAGATCACCAAAAAAAAGAAGCTTAGATCAAGGAGATTGAAGATATTTTCAAATGCTAGGTTATCCAGATGACCTTAAGCTTGTACTTGCCATCTATCTATTGGAAAGAGCCATAGGTCAATGGTAGACCTTGGTAAGTCAACGATGGGAGTATAAAAAGATACCTCATACCTAAGACAACTTTGTGTGGAAATTTATGGATAGATTTATACCATGAGAAGTAAGAGATGCCCGAAAATAAGAATTTGAGAGTCTTACCCAAGAAGACATGATAGTGTGGTAGTATGAAACCAAATTCAGTAGATTAATTTGGTATGCCCCGCAGATATAGAGAAACGAAGGATATAAAACTGAGAAATTTTGTTAAAGGATTAAAATCAGAGATAGGATAAACCCTTATGCCTTACGAACAGTCTAACTTCGAGAAAGCCTTAGAGAGAGCCTTACGAGTGGAACAAGAACCTCTTGAGGTATATACGGATGAGAGAAAGGACAATTGAGACACAACTTTTGAACTCAAAGTCACTGCTAGTAAGGAAAGTGATTCAAGTAGGAAACAGTTGAAGGTCCAATCTGGGACACCAAAAAGAAAATGTGGATTTCGTAATATTTTAAATCATAAGGAATCTAACTGTTGGAAAAGACTAGAAAAGTGTAAAAGGTGCGGCAGTAGTAAACATCTCCTTCGGGATTGCCCTAAAAAAATGGTCAATCTCAGGTGGTTAAGAGAATAATGGAAAACAGATGATTGAAGGTTCTGTCTAATTTCTTTAACGTCAGAGAAGATTTGGATGCCGTATATTTTTAGCTTTATTTCTCAAACGGAGTTTAGGAAGCAACAAACGTATTAATCATGACTATATCTAGTATGTTTAGTTTCTGTGAATCAATGGCTAGCTGTTTGAGAAAGTGTAACTTGTTATGAAGGCTACTATGTTAAGTTTGAACTTGACTACTACTTAATGTAAATTTTATCTAAGTATAAACTTTTGATATTGTTAATCATTTTTTGCTATAATGGCTTTGTAATTTATTTACACACAGTATGCACACTATTGGGATGGAATGATATGAGGCGATGCACCTGAAAGTGCTCAGTAATATCATAGGATCATCAAGGAAGTTTAAAATTCCTTATCGAGAAAGTTTAATTTACTTCTTATAAACTTAACTGTGGAAATCAAATGAAACCTTAACTGATAATGGGTGACTAAACTATAGGTTGGGAAATTACTAAATAAATCTAGAAATACAAGGTGACACTGCATGCCTTATTAAGAATGGATATTGATATGGGATGCCCAATAGGCCCAGCTCAATAGCCATCAACCCAGGAATTATATGTGAAGTATATCGCCAGGCCTATGTCTCCCTTGAAGCCTAGTGGTGTTGTTAACCCCTATCATGTTGTCAATCGTAGTTGACCTCTCACTCTCTACTCTCTATCGCACCAACACATGGAGCAACATTGATATCATTCGACCAGGCCATCGATCGTCTAATATATCTGGAGCTAGCTCTAAAATCAATCCTTTCAACAATCAGACAGGTTAACTCATTTTAGAAACCCTCTTTTGTTGTAATAATTGCCCTAACAAGCAACATGCCTCCATATTAATGCCACATGTTGTCCCAGTACTAACTATCATGCCGTGCTAGATAGGGGACATATCCCCTATGTACTATTCTATCCATGAAAGGAAGAGGTGAATCTACCTAGAATAGTGCATAAATGGGAGAAGTATTGCCATTTTCACAAACAAAAGGGGCATGACACTGAAGATTATTTCAACTTTCATGATGAAATTGAGAGGCTGATTTAGTAAAGCCATTTTAAAAAATATATTGATGAGAGTGCCAGGGA
>JACGDI010005091.1:63584-74630 GCA_014898725.1 Jacaranda copaia
ATTTAGAGATGAAAACATGCACTTGTGGCATGTTTCAATTAAATGGTTATCCATGCTCACATGCATACTCTAACATTGGAGAAGTTAGGTATAATATTGAGGATTATGTGGATAATTGTTATAAAAAGGAGAAGTATTTGCAAGCTTATCAATATATGATACATGGAGTTAAAGAGAAAAATGACTTCATCAAGACTAATCAAGAAGCACTACAACCCCCTATCATACATA
This sequence comes from Jacaranda copaia, assembly GCA_014898725.1. Classification (NCBI taxonomy): domain Eukaryota; kingdom Viridiplantae; phylum Streptophyta; class Magnoliopsida; order Lamiales; family Bignoniaceae; genus Jacaranda; species Jacaranda copaia. Next base: position 63,816 of record JACGDI010005091.1, read on the forward strand.
GAAAAAGAGAAAGGCCTAAGAAAATGAAGACAGGTCAAGTTTAGTCCACCTCAACAAGGAGAGGACTTACTCACACTTGTGCTAAGTGTTTAGGCATAGAACATAATAAGAGCAGTTGTAAGAACCCTATTCATCTTAACTCCAAGCCAAACAAGGTTATGCATTTAAGTGTACTTACAAGTTATTTCAAATTATATTTGATTACAATTTGTTTATTAATCTACTATGTTTGCATGGTGAAGAATGAGGAGTGATGGAGGCCAACAGAATCCTTCTCCAACTAAAGATATCCAAATAGAGATAAATCTAGCTAGACAAAGAAATAAAAGGCAAGCGAACAACCATTCAAGGCAGAAAAGCACTCAGTCAACAACATCTGCACAAGCAGAATCACAAACCTTTTCAATTAGAGCCCAAGCACAATCACAAGCTTTTTCAAGTGTTCATTTAGGCCAAGCAACAGTAGCAACCCAACCTTAAGCCTTTTCAAATCATCATACAAGCCAAGCAACAACAACAGCACACTCAAAAACAAAAGCTGAATCACAAGTCCATGTTTTTTCAATCAGTTGCTCAATCAAATCCAGTAGTAGCAAGATCAAATACATTTTCAAGTGCCCAATCAAGTCAAGCAGGTGCTAAAGCATTTTCAAATGCCTTTGCAAGTGGCCAATTTAGCCAAGCAAGGGCAAGTGCACAGTCACAACCCTCTGCTTCATCACATTCAAGCTAAGGACATACAAGGCACAAGGCATCAAGTAAACTCTCTAGAGCCTCCTCAAGGAACAAAAGTACATGTAGTAATTATTGCAACCAACTATCTTCATAATATATTGATAGTTTGTATCATTATCTTATCTAATTATAGTTTCATCCTATTAAATATAGACCAATGAAGGTAGAAGAAATGCTTAATTATTAAGTGGAGCAGTGCCTTCCAAGAGCCTTCAAGGGCTAAAAGAGTAGCCTTGACTAGAGTGCTTGACAATATTAGAGATAGAGCCGAACAAAGAGCAAGGAAGCCATGAAAACTTGATTATTATTTTTTCTAATTAATATGATGTTATTTTGGGTTGTTTAGGATTTTTAAGGATGTTTAAGTTAAAATTTTGAACTTCTTGGTGTAGCATTGTAGGTCTTAATATGCAATTTCTTTAGTAATATATTAGCAACTTTTGTTATGCAATTTGTTATTGTTGACAAGATTTTTGTGTTCAGTTAAATTGACTTGATATGGGCTTCTAGAGCTTGCGATGCTTTACTATAGCTTCAATTGGCTTGTGGTGCTTGTGTGTGGTGCTTTATATGAACTTGTGAAGCTTGTATTGCTTTTCATATGAGCTTCTCATATTTACTTCAAGTGCGGCTTGTTTCTTGCTTCATAGCTTGCATATTCTTATGGTTATTATATAAATACCATGGTGCTTTAGGTGATGCTTGGTTTTTGAAGTTATGATATGAGGTTTTGGTTGCTTGCTTTTCCTTTTTATGGTTCTGATATGATTTTTCATAGTTTGAATTTTTGGTTGCTCATCTTTTTGCTTCTTATGGTTATGATACTTTAGATGCTGCTTGATCTATGTTATTATCATAGGCAACTTTGTTTTTGTCTACTTTTATCATATCAATTTTTTTCTTGACCAAAAAGTAGGTTGCCAATTTATTCTTTAACTGTGCTCAAATAAAGGAAAAAACAAAGCATAACAACATAACCTGCCAATTGCAATCTTACAAGATTCATTAAAAAGGACATAAAACTTGAAAATAACAAAAGAACAACAAAACACAATACACAACCTAGTTAAAAAAGTTACATCAAGAAAACATAAACGAGTAGAACACTAATTTTTTAGCAACAAAACAATTAAAATAACAAAACATGTTGCAGCCAAAAGTTAAGAAACAGGTATGTAGTTCCCATTTCTTTCAACTAGTTCAACTATTTTTGAAGCCCTAGATACCACTTCATACTCCCCTATCCTTTTTGAGGTGAAAGTAAATTGTTTAGGAAATGTGAGGTTAACATTTGATTCTGTCATTAATATTGAGATAAAAAGTATAATGATTACAGGTAAAATGATATAAATATTTATGAGTTGTTTTAATGTGAGATTATTTATAATAAGTATTTTTTAAAGTTTGTTTGGTTTTGAAATTTGAGTTGAGAAATTTTTGTAATTAATTATTTATAGGTAAATTTAATATTTATATGTTCAATAATTATTATTTTTATTTGATAAAGTTAAAAATTAATGAATATGATAAATTAATATACGTTATGTGATTATTTATATTTTTTCTAAATTAAAATATTACCTTGTACTTTTTATAAAAACAAATGTAATTTTGAATTAGGACTCGATGAAAATATCCTAATTTGACGTGTGTATGATGCATTTATGTTAAAATCTTTTTGTTAGTACATCACACGATTATTCAAAATACATAAATTGAAACAACTATTATTTCATTTTTTGTCTAAAAATATTGAATTTGAATTCATTTATAAATAGAAAATTTAATCAATTTTACAATTTTTTTTATAATTAGATTATTAAAATAAGTTATTGAAATATTACCTTATCAATCTTTGTAAAAAAAAAAAAGTAAAATTTTGTATGGTGTATGTAGTTAATAAATTTAATTCGAATATATGTAGGATATATTTTTTGGATGAATTATTCAACCAAATCAGTCATTTTAAAATTCATTACAAGAAAATACACTTTTTTCCTATGATTAAAAATGTATATTAATAGTAATTAAATGTAGTTAAAAGTTATTAATTGTGACTGTGCTACAGTTTCAAGTCATAGGTAATGCAAGTAAGGTAAAAGTTCAATTACACTTCTTATACTATAGCAGTAGACTTTTGCTATGAAATTATCCTCAATTATTAAAAATTTGATGTGTGGTAAAATGTCAACAAATACATCACAATCTTTCAGCACAATTAGAAAAATATAGCATTTAGTAGCTAATTTCACATTTCTAAAAACGCAATAAATTTTTAAAATATCTTCCGCACCATTTAAATGTAGTAAAATTTCCATCACAAATTAACTTATTAATACAACTTCTAGTTTTTTTCACAGACTCATTTCATGTGCTTGTTGGGATTTGAACCATGAATGTTACTCTTTCATGAATGAAAGTGATACAATTGGACTAACTAACCACTTAGCAATCATATATGTGTGTGTGTGTGTATATATATATATATATTCCTTTTTGCAGTTCATTATACACTACAATTTAACGCAAAGCAATTACCTTTTTTTCCATTTTATCTTTCATAAAAAATTGGTGGCTTATTGATTGTCATATATTTACTTAGGTTTTTTTGTTTAATACTTCTTTCGACACAATGAGGAATTTTGTTCAAGATAATGAAATCAATATATAAAAGATATGCTCTACGAAAAAAATGAAAAACTCATTCACAAAAGTCAAATTTAAACATCATCAAATATTTAACTGTTTTTAATATAGTTCATCTGTCCAAAAAACAAGAACAATCAAAAAACAGTTGGGCCAAGCAGTAGCAAACTAAAACCAAAGCCCTGCATTTAATTTAATTTATCTTCTCCATAACCTACATATATCAAGAAAAAGAATAATTCGGATTATTCAGACTAAATAAAACTTTATGTAAGAATAAATAGAACACTTCTACAGAATGTTTTGTTTATATTTAATTTTATTAATTAAAATCACAATAATAAAGAATTTTTTGGGTGATTCTATTAATTAGTTGGACATTAAATAATTTTTATTAATAAAGATTGAAGGCAGTTTCATACTTTAGTTTCAATTTTATTGATAAAACATTCTTTTCCAATATTTTTTGCCTCCTTTTACAGCAAGAATATTTTGCTTGAAGACCTCAATTTTTAATTGCTGCCAAATTTTTACTAATATTCATAGTTATTCTTTACTGTTCATCAATGTTTTGCCATGTTTTATGTAAAATTGTAGTAAATACAATATTTTATATATCCACTTCATGTAAAAATTATTGCAAATAAATCTATTTTTTTACCATGATGAGGTGGAGTGTAATACTTATAAGTCTTACCACACATTTAAAAACTTATACTATAATAGAAAATTTATAACAAATTGTAGCACTCCCTATCGGGATAACATCTAAGTTGAGGCACTATTCCAATTCATTTCATAAGCATGCAACAATATAATCGATAGGCCCATGAAATTTTTTTCACAATTTTCCAATAACATCAACAACACCACAACCTTACAGCATGCTTTAGTCTAAATGTGGAAGCTATATTAGAGTGCTTGATACCATATTAAGAAGTTCAACAACATTCAAACCAAAAGATCATCACTAGCATCATGATTTATAGATATATACCATAAGTCTAACAGCAGTCATGTCATATCATAACATTTCTAAAACAAAACAACCCAAAGTGCATTCATATATACATATATACAATCAAGCTCCAATACAAATCATCCCTTTCAAGTCCATCAATTCTCATAGCCCCCTGTCTCATTCCTATCTGAATAAAGACAAGTAATACATGAGGGAGAGTCATAAGGGCTCAGTGAGGATAGTGTAAAACAATGCAAAACCAATCAAGAATCAAGGTTTATAGATAATAATTACTAATAGTTTAGCAAGAAAACAATACGTTTATGCCAAAATAGAACAATAAAAGGGATCATGTTACTAGCAAATGCTAGGTCAGAAGCTGTCACCATCGGCCTAACAGCCTATTTGTCCCAATCAATTCTGCTCAGGAGGTTTAGGAACATCTCAATCGATCACAGTTGGGAGGCTTAAAAATGGCTTGTTTGCCTAAGGCATCAACCCAATCTAAACTAAGATATCACTCCAGCCTTATAGCTTTATAAGCATAATATAATTTCAAGAATAGCAAGCCTAACCGCATATACAAGTCAAGATCAAATACATCATGTATATTAGAACATCATTATGCCTCCATGACAATACAGTAACATTTGAATTCAACACAGTAAACAATACGTTTAGTAGCTCAAGCATGACAACTCGATAATAACAGTAACTCAAGCACAACAACTTGGCAAGGCACTTAGCCCAACAGTTCTTCTGTACACATATCTTTCACTTCAATCAATCAAGCAGTCAGATTGCTAACATGGCAGGACAATAAGTTTCACAATATAGTTTCAATAAAGCCATTACAGTGAATAGTGACAAACAGAATCATTCAAGGAAGCCAAAACGGCTAACAATAATATAGGGTATCGTTCAATCTATACAATAACATATAAGATACGAGAATGTTCATGGTACTAGAACAAAAACAAATAGAGGATTCAAAACGATTTTGATACACATTAAACAATGATATAATTCACAAGCTCAACGATTAATGATATTCAATGATATTCAATGAATGACAATAAAGATAGTAGAACGTCGCAGGGATCAAAAATAGCAATAATGATAATAAGATCAAATGTCAAGCAGTAGAAGCTCACAGGGTTCAACAGTCAATTGATAGCAGTAACGATAGCAAAGACAGGTATCAGATCAAAAAAACCTCACAAGGTTCAATCACAATAACATTGCTTTACTCAAATAAGTACCAAATCGGTGGATCCTTACCTTAATAACATTGGTGATGAAGTCAAACTCTACTAATCCCCAGGGTCTAATCCTCCATCACTTATTCAAAAGTGTAACCTTCTATCAAAATCCTTATTCAACCCTAATAATCGCTAACATTCATAATCATACTAATAATAATCCCATCTGAGTAGTTATTCGACTAATAAGTTGGTTAGGGTTTGATTCAATATTACTACCCTAAACATGCTATTTGTATCGAATATGTAAATGTGTATGGAATTGCAAAAATAATACAACGAAACCTTAATTTATACATATAATTCTATAATGATACTCAACATTGATTATAGCAATCCAATTATCGATAAATCCAAGTTGCCATCGTTTAAGTCGTTGTTACATAAAATTAGGATTTTCTACACTTAGTATGCAATATAACCTATAGTTTACATGAAATAATACCATTTTGGATTCACTAGGCTTATTTAATCAATCAAGTGTGTTCTGTTCTCATGCATGAGTGTTCTGATCGATCGATTCTATCGGTATTATCGATAATAATTTATGAAACTTTTCAATTAGGTCCAAAAGGTTTTAATATAAATCAATTTAGCCACCGATTTAAAAAGACCTCACATTAGGTCCTCTAATTTATAGAAATTAAACATTAACCCCTCGAAATTTGATAAATGGTGCAATTACATATTCTATAATTGTATTTTTAACACCCACAAAACTTTCAAAAATTTTACAAAATTTAAATAAATTCTTAGAAAATAATGTTTAAATAAAATATCAAAATAATGCATTTCTAGGGGTGTTAACCCCTCCCCTTAAAAGAATCTGGTCTGCAAATTCTCACCTGAATACTAAAAACGTTCTGGATATTGTCGGCGCATAAGATCCTCTGGTTCCTATGTTACTTCTTCAATATTATGGCTGCACCAAAGAACTTTCACTTGAGAATCCTCCACTTTCTAAGTTCTTGAAACTTTCGATCCAAAATACTAACTGGTTGTTCCTCATATGTCAGATCACTTTGCAACGACATATTGGCCAGTAGAATAATGTGGGAACAGTTAAGGTAGTATTTTCGAAGCTGTGACATGTGAAAGACGTCATGAATGCCCATCATGCTTTAGGGTAAAGCCAAGCAATGCACTACTAGCCCAATCTTTTCACTTATTTCATAAGGGCCAACATATCTAGGGCTCAGCTTTTCGCCTTTGCCAATCCTTCAAGTACCCTTTCTCAAAAATACTTTAAGAGATATCTAATAACCCACTTCAAACGCCAAATCTTTTATTTTATTATCTGCATAACTCCTCTGACGATCTTATACAACTTTCATTCTCGGCTTAATAATCTGAGTCTTTTTAATAACCTCTTGAATTAACTATAGCTTGATAGTTTTCAGAGACTTATAGCTACCACCTTTGCACTCCTCAAGGTACTAATGTAATGGGGATCAACATTTTCTACCATACAATGCTTCATACGGGGCCATTTGGATAGTAGATTGATAATTGTTATTATATGCAAATTTGATAAAAGATAGATGTCGGCTCCAATTCCCACTAAAGTCCAAAACACATGCCCTCAACATATCCTTTAGTATTAGAACGTTCCTCTCGAACTGTCCATCCATTTGAGGATGAGCAGTAGAACTGAAATGTAACCTTGTCCCCAAATGCTCTTGTAGAGCTTTCCAAAGTCTTAAGGTAAACTTTGGATCTTGATTAGATATAATGTTGATCAGTACTCCATATAGTCTAACAATTTCTTTCACATATAACTCTGCTAACCTTTCAATTTTATATTACGTCCTAATCAACAGAAATTAGCAGATTTGGTCAACCTATCCACTATCATCCATATGCGGTCATAACCTCCTCGGGCTATTGGCAGGCATGTTACAAAATCCATACTAACTTGTTCACATTTCCAATTAGGGATCTAAACTAGTTGGAGTAATCCTGATGGTCTCTGATGTTCAGTCTTTATCAACTAACAAGTTAAACATCTACGTACATAGTCCACGACATCTTTCTTCATTCCATCCCACCAAAATTGCTTTTTCAAATCTTAATACATCTTAGTACCTCTGAGATGTACCGTGAATCTCATTTTGTGTGCTTTATCCAATAATCTTTCTCTCATTTCTTGAGGCACACAAATCCTCTCATGGAACATAAAAGTACCTTGATTGTCAATGCTAAACTCAAATTCTCCAAATTCTTTGATTACTTCTTTCTATTTTGATATCCAACTATCTTGGGCCTGAGCTTGCCATATCTTAGCATACAACTCTGGCTATACACTCACTCCAACAATCTAAACGTTCTGCCTCAATTTCACTACGACATCTATTTTCAAAGCTTTTATCATTGTTGTTCCTGTTATGTGTGCCATTCTAGCTTTGTGGCTTAGTGCATTTGCCACCACATTTACCTTTCTTGGGTGGTAAGAGATTGAGAAATCATAATCTTTAAGGAATTCCACCCATTAGCACTGTCACATATTTAGATCCTTCTGTGACCTCAAATATTTGAGACTCTTATGGTCTGTGAATACCTAAAATGTAGCTCCATAAAGGTAATATATCCACTTAAATAGTGCAAAAACTATTATGGCTAGCTCTAAGTCATGAGAGGGATAATGTTCCTTATATGGCTTGAGCTTCCTAGATGCATAGGCGATGACTCACCCCCTTTATATCAATATGCACCTAAGTCTTTCCTTTAAAGCATCAGTATATACCACAAAATTCTCTAATCCATTTGGGAGAGCCAGAACTAGGACCTTTGTTAATTTTCTCTTCAGTTTTTGGAAATCTCTCTCACAATCATCATCCCAATTAAGCGGTTGATCTTTCTAAGTTAGCTTAGTCATTAGGCTAGCTATTTTAGAAAAATCCTATATGAACCTTCGATAATAACAAGCCAACCTAAAAAACTATGTACTTTCATCACATTCTTGGGTCTCTTCCAGTTGACTATCACTTCTATCTTAGAGGGATCAATCTCCACTCTCTCTCAGATATGATGTGCCCAAGAAACTATACCTTTTCTATCCAAAATTCGCACTCACTAAACTTAGCATACAACTTATGCTCTTTCAAAGTTCTGAGAACTAAGTGTAAGTGCTTCGCATGTTCTTCTTGAGACTTCTAGTATACCAAGATATTGTCAATGAAGATAACCTCAAACTTATCTAGATGTGATCGAAATACTCAATGCATCAAATCTATGAATGACGTCAGAGCATTTGTCAGACCAAACAGCATTACTACAAACTTAAAGTGACCATATCGTGAATTGAAGATAGTCTTTAGGATATGGTTCTCTTTAATCTTTAATTGGTAATATCCCTACCTCAGGTCTAACTTTGAAAAAAATGTAGATCCTTGCAATAGATCGAACAGCTCTTCCACATGTTGTCATGCCCCAAATTTAGGACATAACATGACAGTACCTCTGAGCCCAAAGACTCAGAGACATTAAGCATCAAATTCAATAGAGCATGCTAAATTTCAAAAAATTTCATTGGACAAATTCATAAAATAAATCATATCAATGAAAAAGAATTCAAAACACTTGTCTTAACAATCAAACTAGAGTAATCGAGATCTCAAATAAACTTTCCTAAACAACTAACTAGGAATCTTAAACATCAAAGAACCTATTTTATTTATGTCAATCTCCTATCACCATCCTTAAAACTGTTCATCTTCCTCATCCTGAACTAAATTTTCTGCAAAAAAATGGATTAATAATATATGAGTGACACTCTGTCAAGTAATTAAATCTCCTTTACTTTTTCTATTAGATTTGAGCAAGCACAAATATCATGGAAAATTCATTGAAAACAAAAAAAATGTTCACTTTCCAAAAATATAACAATTAATATAAAAATATTCAAGAATCATGTTTTAGAATCAATCTCATATCTTTCAGAATAATTCAAAACAAAAAGTTACAAAACTTATCAAAAACTTTCAATTCATTAATTAACCATGCTCATGAACTTTCGAGATTCTAATCGGTTATCTTGTCCTAGATCTTAACTACAATGCCGTTAAGTGGCTTTAAAGGTCTTGACAACAACGCTATTAAGAATAGCTTTAGAGGTCTTAACTACAGTGCCATTAAGAGCAGTTTCAGAGGTCTTAACTACAATATCATTAAGAGTAGCTTCAGAAAGTTTTTGCTACTATAACCCCATAACACAGTTGCGGAACTCATTCCTACCGACAGTTTCTCGATTATTCAGAGCATAGATCCTTTTTTTATTTATTTCGACAAAAAGTACTATGTCTTATGCAAGTATTCAAAAATATTTTTATTTTACATGCTCAAATCCTAAAAAAATAAGTTTTATGCATGTAGAAAAGTCTTATAAATAGTTAATTATTTGCACATAGAAAATTCTACAATGAATACCATTAGATCTAAAAGTTCAATAAAAAGAACATGTCATTTATTTTTTATGCATAAATCATTCATGAAGAAAATATTTTCAATAGGAAAAGAATAGAGATTTACTTATTCAGGAATACTAAAACTCAAGACTTCTCTCAAGCTTGATCTACCACTTAAGAGTCGTCCACCAATTCTACGAAATAACGAAAAAAATGTTAATACCTAAGAATGAATTTGCCTACTAATGTTCAAAAAACTTGTATTTTCTCACCTCTGCATATATAACTTCTCAAATTCCTACTGTATAGGTATTTATGTTACCAGGCTAAGTAATTGGAATAAACTAAAACTCTATCCTAATTTTGATCAATCTCAATCCCAGATATTGATAACTCATCATATATTTTATCATGGGAAATAATATAGAAACCCATTCAACTAAACTCTATCCTAGTTTTGATCCTGATTAGGTGGTCAGGTTGATACCAAATCTTTATTTCAAAAAGAATCTTAATTCTAGCAATTTTTTAATTATCCTAAGTCAATTAAGTTATAGAAAATTATTTTATATAATATTATGAATGTATATGTTTATATTAACTATTAGGTATTACATTTTGCCCCTCTTATTAGAAGTTTTCATCCTCAAAACTTTATGTACCTCAATCTTCAAATAAGTATAGATAGCGAGTGTGCATGTCCTCTTCCAATACCCATGTTACTTTTTGTTCAATATGACTTGACCATTGTACCTTGACATAAGGAATTATCCTACAGCTTCGGACTTGATCTTGATGATCCACAATC
>JACGDI010005091.1:95001-116378 GCA_014898725.1 Jacaranda copaia
GTACGGCAACCATACATCATTATTTCTTCTACACAAATTAAATGCAAATTATGTTATCATTATTAAGTAGCAATTATTTCTAAGTAGGTATGAATTAAAATGAGTCCAAGTTAGCATTGTTGACTGTTAACTTTATCATCAGTTGATGATGATCACTGTAAAAGCCAAGATATCTAATTTTTCAGTCTGCATCAGTTTGTTTAAGAATTAATCAGACCCCATTATCACAAATAAAAAACAAAAATTTAGGTACAGCTGGTTTCGTAGACGACTACTTTTACCGTGATTGAGGAATACTTAAACTTCAAAATTTTAGACCAACAAGCATATCTGGACTTATATTGTATCCTCTAACTATTGAGAGATTTAGTATAAAATTATAGTGTTTAATTTTCTTAATGTCATGGATGACTCTAACTAACAGCAAAAGGGTCTTATTATATTTGGTAGGACACATGCATGAAAAATTGAAGGGCTGACTTGATGGAGATGATCTTTTTGGCATCAGCCTCTATATATCATCTTCAAAAATTAAAGCAAGACATTCTTGAGATTTGTCACATCTTAAAATTATACATAATTGTTTAGAAATTATTATTATTATTATTATTATTATTATTATTATTATTATTATTATTATTATTATATAAAGCATGAGACCCTCTTTAGTATGTTTTTATATGATATTCCTAAAATAACCTTATTATTTTGGCTAATTACAATTTTATCCATTGAATAACTACCAGTATGTTGGTTTCAATTACTACCCACTACTCTATTTTATGGCATATCATTTTTTGGAAAAACTCAATCCACGGTTTCCTACTTCCCAAACCTAATGTTTTCTTCATTTCTCCATTTTTGCAATATTTCATCTATCTAAAGTTTCTCAAGGTACTCGTACTCAATTTCTACCATAGCTTACTTCATATTCTTTAGGGTACTTTAATTTTGCCATAACGTACTCCATATTATAATATATCATTGTAATTATAATAAAAGTAGGGATGATTTTGAGGTGTTCTTATTATTTTTACGGAAGTTAGAATTTTAACTGCATGCCTATTTGGATGCTTGCATAAGTTTAACTTTTATTGTTTGTTCGTTTGGATTTTCGCTATAATGGTTCTAATTGGATGTTGTTGTTTACTTTGGATAGATGATATGTGAATTTATATTAAAATTTTATCATTGTTATTTTTATATTTGTGTTGTATGTATGCATATCGATTGATTGTATTTTAATTATTAGATCACATATATGCATTGTGTGTGCACCGACTCCTTGTTATTATTAATTGTTGGAGCAAGTTTTAATTTGACTACTAACTATCATGGAACAACCCTTCTTTCGATTATTCCATTTAGTTAACTTGCAATTTTAAAATTTTTGCTATTCAATAATTAATTATTTGATTCCTGGAGCTTATAGGATAATTTATAATTATAAATATTATTAAATTAAAAACATATTAAGATTTTAAAATAAATTAGGATTCTTTACCTTTTTTCCAAAGAGCATATAAAATTCGAATGTTTTACTTTTAAAGGTTATTTTTTAAAAAAAAATACTAAATATTTTATGACATTTTATAAATTTTTAAATATTTTAGAAGCTTATAAGCTGACATGGGTGTTCTTAATCTATTTTTTGGGATTGTCTCTAAGTTAAGAATATGAGGAAAAATTATGAGGTACAATGTGTGAGTTTGAGCAAAAATACAATAAACTATTAGAAAAATCTAAGTTTGAGGATTTCAGATAAAAATTGTCATAGATCAAATTAGGTCTTAGAAAACATAAAAAGATTAGAACTTAATAACAACGAGAAAAATAAGAGTTTTATTTTTTAGAGAGTATCCTTTACAACAAGTTTATTAATTCAATTATCAAATTAAGAAGTTCAATCTTACAATAAATCAATAAAATATAAATATCAAATCAAAGAAGATGGAAGCACAAATTCCACAAGACCTACCAAGAAGCACACATAAAGTGCTTACAAAGATTCCCATTCGGATCGAATATGAGACCTCCCATATAATAGAGGGGAATTGATGCCATTGGATTACAAGCCACGGGCTTTATATTACCTCTATGTAAAATGGTACTTATGTAATAGAATAATAGAAAGTTGTACGTACTACACTTTCATTGGTTTTAAAATGCTAGAAAAACCCTAGCACTGGATAAGTACATATATTTTATTTACTACCGTTATAATTGAGGGAAGATCAGACAGTAATATGCCAAATACTTCTTAATTGCTTTTCTACACTTTGGTATTGATTAACATTTATTTGTATCCTTATGGGATTAACTAAATTCTAAATTAGTATGCCCTAATAATTGATTCTAATGCACATCAATTATATACTCTATGGTTAAATAAATATTAAGAAACATGAGTTGTCGATTGGTTCAACGACACCATTTGAAGTTTAAAAATTGACAAACTCTAAATGTGTATGCATGTGTAAATAAAAAAAATAATCAATTCATAAAAGTAATGAGAATCTTATACAATTTCCCTAAATACACCCAAGGACTTTTTTTTCTTTTTCTTATTAGATCTTTTGTGCTAATTCAAAAGTTTTAGAAAATTTAGGAGTCAAATGATTTTAGATGCATAGGAAGAATTTCATATAACTCATCTAAATAACTTTTAGTCATTAATGTATGTACGTATGAATCAAGGAAAACAGTGAGAAAAAAGAAAAAAAATATAAAGGTGCAAATATTAATATTTGAAATACGAAAAAAAAAAAATTCTTTCATCTTTTTCCATATTTAAGGAACAAACATCAGGTAAGGAATTCATTATAAATATTTAGAAATCATTTTTATTTCTTTTTGAATTTAATGTATTTAAATCTTCCCCAGATTAGAGTTATATTTGAAATTCAATCTCGAAATTCTTTCTTCTAAATTCTCTACATTCAATCCAAACTCCACCAGAAAAGGTTACAATATTGGGCAACAAGTGGATTCCACGCCCCACCCACCCCCGCAACAAAAAGGTGGGGGGGGGGGGGGGGGGGGGGATCTTCTTGTTCATGTTATCTTTTTTGCATGAATAATACCAGTCTATTTGATTACAAGTAGAATAATTAAACATTTATTAATAAGACTTTTTCCAGAGACTGAATCGTCACCGATCCCAATGAATAAATAAAATATGCAATCAATTTACTAGGACTATAATGGCCAAAAATATATGAAATATGGGACTAATATATTCTCAACTCATAAACCTCTACTTGCCCATATATGGCGTGGTTAATTCTGTGCCTGATCCTCTGATAAAAAGTGGACCACTGAATGGCCATCATATTCACATATATAATACACCTAACCATCATCATCATCAACCAGTCAAGCGTCGGAATTAGGTTGATATGTGCAAAAACTGATCAGAGAAAAGAGATAAATAAATTTTTAAGAAACATATTTATATATATGCCAATTTCCAAAACCTTGTATAAAGATAATATATATGTTATTCATATATCATCGCAAACTTGTGACATGATTACATTTAATCTCAAAATTTTACCATATCCCAAAACTTGTATTGTCATGCAACAATATTTCATATATTCTTTCTATTATAATTTAATATATATATATATATATATATATTTCATCCTCTATTATGTGCAGTTGTACTAATTAAGATAGACGAGTCGGGCAAATATTATTTCCACAAAAGTTTCCTTCAGAAATTCTTGGCTGATCATCATTTGCAATATTGACAAATTAAGCTACAACTTGTCCCTTAAAGTTCTCCCATGCTGTGTCCATGTTGCATAAGCATGTTACCACATGGCTAACCATCTTTAATTTCTTTATCACCAATATGTACAATTCTAATTAATTGTTGCAACTTGACATATAAATACATATATGTCATTGTCTTCCAATGAATATAAATATAAATATATATATATATATATATATATGTTTTTGGGTTTCAAAATCCTCTCATTCTTGAGAACTTGGTTTTTGAAGCGGCCGATTGTTTAATTAGAATATTTTGCTTAAACAATTCTCGTTAACTCTGTTAATCAATGTACCTTAATCTTGGAATACATGTAAACTAATTCGGTTATTATGACAAATTAAAATGAGGTGTATGTTGCGACACAAAATCTATGGAACATATTTTTTCCTTTTTTTAAAAAAACCAAACAAAAGTTTTGTTATTTATGCCGTTGGATTTCCTATATCAATTGTCTCATCGAAGTCATTCATGCATGCATTGGCACTAAACAAAAGTCGTCTTCTACTTTTCCCATGACAGCGCACATGTTAAAATAAGAAAAAATGACCTAGAAAATGCAGAAGAATATTGTACTTAGTGACTTTAATTGGGCATTATTAATTTAAAGTGAATAATAAATATGAATAAAAAGACGAACACATTGGATAAGGTCGTAACGACGCGTAGTTGTGTGCAAAAATTATGAGTAATAATTGGTCCAAACAAATAGATTAAAAAAATAAAATAAAAAAACAAACCCCTTAAAAAGATAATAATTCATAAGTAACTATAACAAGTATTACCATAATAATAAAATATAATTGTAACTAATGGTGTCATGTATTGATAGTATTAATTTTTATTTTGTCATATTTAATACGACTTAATAATGATAAAAATTAGTATTTTAAATTTTCACAGTTGCTTGTTAGTAACATATGCCTAGAACAAATTTTTTTCCTTTTTATTATTCACGATAAAATTTTCATTGTCACTTTAAACGTATCATTAATTCTCAATAACAACAATACAATTTTTATAGCTATAAGAACTAATAAAAATTATTATTATGATATATTAAAAAAATTCACTTAATATTTATATAATTAATGATAATTTTTATTATCTTAATTAATATATTTCACTATTTCTTTTTGCTGTACGCAGCATGATGTAATCAATAGTTTCTCTAAAAGTTAACTTATATAACGTAAAAATTGAAATTAGTTGGACTATGCATGTATTATAGTTAATGTTCTATATTAATCAAAACTAGCAAAAAATATTCCCCCTGTATAGCTTGATTTAGTTACATATCAATCATTTGAGCTTATGTTCATTTTATGTAAGGTGATGAAGACCCATATAATTATTTAAAATTATAAGAAAAATTATATTGATTAATTAGTCCTTAACTAATTATTTTTAGTAAGATTGTGTAAGATATACAAATCAAATTATACATCCAGAAAGAAGGATACTCTCAATAATTCAATTAGTAATTAAGGAATAAGACAGTATTTCCAAGAAATATAAAAGTAATGGTGCAATAGTCTTAATAATTATATCACAACTCTTGAATTAAATTGTTTTATCCAATATCTTCTCCTCATCATAAACCTTTATATATACTATTAATAAAAATACAATTATTCCGAATACAACAATATATGCAAAATATATTATATCAAATAAACATGTCCTAAATGACCTAATTATTAACTGCCTCCCTCTATGTATATAAGTTGAACTAGGAGGAATGGACCTAGGAGTTGGTAAAGAATGAATAACCAACCGACAATAACTGAAAAAACTGCCAAGCGCATGACAAAAGAAACACTTAACTAATACTAGATTAAATTATTAACTGCCATTTTCAATGTTTAAAGAAATTAAGGCTACAAGGGTCGAGAAAAATAGTGGGCACCCATTCTTGGCCCCTTATGTTTTCTTACTTGTGATGATTATTCATTCTTTCGCGCATTTTCAAGAAACAGGTCGCATGATCAGTTACCCCTAATTATAGGGTTCATGTAGTGATGAGACAGTAGGAGGTGGACTGTCTGGGTCATCCCTTTGACTTATACGTATTATATCTATATATCGGCTCAAAATTTTACGATCTTTAAATTTCAAAACTATTGTGCCATATAAATTAAACATAGTTAAATGAAGAGAAAAATAACAAAAGATTGAACAACTACTAAATAAATTAAGTGCATACAAGATTTACATACCTCAACTTAATTAAATTGCCTACGTCTATGTTTGTAAAAAATAATTCACAATGGACTGAAGAAATTATTGAGATTCTTAAGTAATCATACTCAATCTCATATCACTCCAATTCCTACGGTAATTTTTCCCCTCTACCAAATTTTAAATTGTATTAGAGCAGATGAACTCTCAGGATCAATCAATTATGTATAAAGAAAAGTATCATATATATATATATATATATATATAACTGTTTGGAGAAGTATCTCAGTACCGCTGCAGTGCAACAATGTCAAAAACATTATTGATTTTGTTTGTTTGCATTTTGTGTGAATTGTGAAAAATATTTTGAAGAAAAATTTTTCAGGAAGTTGGTTGGGAGAATGTGATATTTATTTTTATTTTAAGTTAGTAGAAAATATTTTAGGAGAAAATTATTTATTTGTTACACTATGTTTAGTTTAAGGATTTTAATAAGGAAAGGAAAGTATTAGAGAAAAGGAAAAGAAAAGAAAAAAAATACAAAATCTTAAATTAGTTTGGTTGTTAAAGAAAATAATAAAGAAAGGGATGTGGAAAAAATGAGTGATGAATGTGTTAAAAAAAAACAGAAAAGAGTTCAAATAGATTTTTCCCTTATTTTTCTCATCATTTTGTAATATGCACTATATTTCTCCCTAAGTTTTCCTTTATTTTGTATTTTCCTTACCAATCAAACAATCAAAAATGTTTTCTTCAGCATTTTCTTTTCTTTTCCTCACCAAAATCCAAGAACCAAACATAGTGATAGTGTTTTGGGAGGGAATAAATTTTATAATAAATATCACATCAATCACTTTTTTGTTAAATTCCTATGATTGATATGTGTGTGTATATATATATATATATGCATTAGGGATTGATTTTTGGAGTGAATAATATAGGGATAGATTGAGGATAAAATTGTATATTTGAGGAAGGCAGGATTCATTCATTTAAATTTTAAAAATTGAAAAATATCCCGAAAAAATTGCTAATAAACAAAGCCATTGTTTTTGGCTACTGATACCTTGGGCTGCGGCGTAAGACTTTATATTTTTGTGTTTTCTATTCCATTTAATTTTTAGTTCGATTAAATAAGTATAAGACACAAACAATAAATCACCCATATCACCCACAAAATTAAGAATTAATTAGCTCCATTGTGGCGCGTACGCGCGCATAAAATGACAATTTGTTTCCGTAGTTTATCCATAATGGGCCACCTGAGAGAGGATTATATCTAAGAAGGGGCCATGGAAGCATAAGCAAAGCAGGAGCAAATGTGAGATAGTTGGATATTTGTGCATGGGGTGATAGTACTGTCAGAAACAGTTGAATGAGGACAATGCTAAAAGCACATCACCAGAACAAATCCCTCGTGGAGAGTTCACATTCTACATTTGAATAATTTATTCTTAAGTTGAGTGTGATATGCCAACTACACTTTGATGTTGCAAGAAATAATAATTAGTATATTTATTGATAATTGAGAGATCGACCAAAGATGAGAGCTCGGACAAGTATTTTCTAAATTAGAAGGTCAAACTAGGTTCGAGTGTATAGGTTGTTGGTAGGAAGTTTTAGTATATAGGTGGGTGTTTAATCTCATTAATTGGTCCCCATAACAATAAATGAGGGGTATTTATGGTGGAAAGTTTAGTTGGCTTAATACTGTAGGATCCATGTATCCAGCTATTCGAATGTACAAGTGGCCACCTTGGAGGGTTGAAATCTTTCTGGCATATGGACCCGAGTCAGATGGTTGGATAGACCCATATAAAAAGACGTAGATCCTAGGGTTGTTTTGGGGTTTTGGTTAATAGTGTGGGTATTTTGGTCTTTTAATAATTCTTCTTCATCATAGTGAATGATATTCGATTGTATTATAAAAAGGAATTCTCTTTTATTTTTAAAATAAAAATATTAAAATTTGAGCATATTAAATTTGTCTTTTTATTTATTATATATATTAATAAAGTTTACATATCCAAATAGCCACCGTTTATTCAAAAACTTCTCTCATCACAAAGTAAATTCAATATTTTTATGCCTTTCAATTTTTTTTTCTTTATTCTAGTAATGAACTGTAAAATGTTTACTTTATGTCACAGCTATCTTTATAATTATGCAAAATTGTATACATATATAATATGTATGTCATTTTTTAATATAACAAACGTTGTAGCATGCACAAATAATGTATTGTTAAAAATAATTTATACGCGCAGAAAATTGCATGTGAATGATGTTGAAAAATAAACATTAGGCTTAATTCACCCCAAAACTAATTTAAGAGATAAAGATTATTTGATACTATGTGTAAAGACTACAACTCATTTATTTAATTGGTGTGAAAATCTAACACACTTCATGCATGTCAAGAAATTAATATTTGAAGCTTGGAATAACATAAAATAGTAGCCCAACAATATTGGATAATGCAACACCAAAAATGAGTGGTTCTGATATGATAACAAGAAATCAACTTTAGAGCTAACTCACTTTAAAAATTAGTTCAATTGGTAAGAATTGTCCAAATCATATATAGAGACTGTTATTCATTTAACCAATATGGGTATCTAGCAAACAATTAGTAATTTAAAAGAAAAAAATGATTTTGCTTGTTGAGTGGAGTGGGGGAAAAATTGTGGATTGAAAAAGTAAAAAAGATGAGTAGAGAATTGCTTGATACTTAAGCGTAATTGACTTTTAAAAATTCAACTTTGCCATAATGCTTTTCAAAAATAGCAATCATGTTTAAAAATAGACAAAACCAACCGGCACCAACAAATAGCAGTTTTGGAAGTTTCTCTGCCGGACAAGTTCAAGTGAAATTGTATGCTAATTGATCCAGGTATCAAAAGTCACTAGATCATGTTTGGAGGTTGAGTAAGATCCAACTGGATAAGATCGAGTTAATTGGGAAAATATATATATATATATATATTTATATATATATATATATATTCTATTTGAAGAATACATTTATTAGCTAGTGATGATTCTTTCGATTTTTGGGTGCTCTTGTCCATCCTCCCGACATCATTGACATTTTTCACGGCACCACAATTGTGTGAGAGTAGAATTTAAAAACCTCTTCTTCAGGGATTTAGGTCCACTTAGAATAATAACAGAGTTGTTGCAAAAATATTATAAGTAACAACAAATATCTAAATCTACTGTCACGAATTGGATGGAAGACCAAGTTAATTCAACATATTGAAACAAATTTACGCTTCATATTTCAATATATTTGTTTAAATTATATAATAACTCGACCCAGCTTATACACTTTATTCAAAATAATTCATTCAAAAAAATGTCTATAATTATTAGGATGACCCTTCAAGAAAATATCAGGACAAGTTTCTTTTTATCCGACCTATCAAATCCAATATTTAATTCCACAATGAAGTGAGAAGTTTAGAGATAAAGTTCCACATAGGAACAAATGATGTTTAATGATAGAGCTGATAAATAAATTATCAATGGTACTAATGTGGGACGTAAAAATAGTACATATGTGATCACTATGTATGCACAGTCACTAAATTATACATCCTTGTGGCATACTGCAATTTGTTTACACACAAACGATCCCCATAAATATCCACTCTCCAATTCTTCTGCAATTTTTAAACTTTAGCGATAATAAACCATCAAACTATTAGAGTACTTTACTACTCGATTATTCCCAAAAAGTTGATGAATAAGAGTACTTTAGTCAATATGGAGATAGATTTTTGTTCGCAAAACTAAGGACTAGGATGACTGCACATCCCCCTATGCCCAAAATTAGCAGGAAAGCTGCCATTTGAAAAATATCTTGTTCCCTAAAAGTATTCTAAAACTTAATAATAAGTAAACCATACTGCCCACTGCAAGTGCTAGTTAAAAATGGTCATTTGTTTTTTCTTTATTTAATAAATAGTCAAAAGAAAATGTGCTAAGGAACACACTCGCTTTCTGTTGTCTAGGTACGACAACAGTTATCTTCGTCCTGGAAGCCCAAGCAATAAACTTACAAGCAAACTGCTAAGAGAGTATTTAGGTGAACTTATAAATTTATCAAAATATTTTATAAGATGTTTAAAAATTTATGAGTTGATAAAAAATATTTGATAATTTTTTTAAAAAAGAGCTTATAAAATTTTAAAATAAAATATTAGGAGCTTATAAGCTTTTTTTAAAAAAGTAAGGAGACCCTAACTTATTTTGGAGATCTTAACAATTTCCTTCATTTTTAACCATTTTAATTGCAAAATTGTTATTAATAATATTTTATGAGCTCTAAAATCTTATTTTATCTAAACACTTCAATAACTTATTTTAAAAATAAGATCTAACATCTTATAAGATACAAAAACATTTCATAAAATGTAAGAACTTATAAGATATTTAAAACAAGCTTAGCCAAACACCCTCTAAGGCCAATGCTGTGGGCAATATGCAAAGCCAATGAATAAGGTAGGGAGGTATTTTAGAATATGGTCCAATTCACATATTTAATGGGTCATAGATTGAATATGGTATGATAGAGTACAAAGTCTTATAATTATTTGGGTATTTTAAGGTATAATCTAATGAATTTTGGTTTGGTTTGGTTAGGTAGAGCATAGAGTCTTATTCTTGAGGTATTTTAGGATATGTTTCTAAATAAGACAGTATTCTACACATTGATCATAGGCTACGGCTTGTACATATCCCAATGTGTATATGAGACTGTAAGAAGAGTATATAAAAAATATATATTGGGATAAATGCAAATTTGAAAAGAAAATTGTAGTAAAGTTTAATTACAAGTATTAATTTAAAAAAGTAATGAAAACTACAAAAGCTACAGAAGTTGAATAAAAGTTGCTTTTAACTTTTAACTTTTTTTAATTTGATTTTTAATAATTAAAAGTAGAAGTACTATTTTCAAATACCTAAGAGCTATTAAATTCAAGTAAAAGTTAAGGCTATGTTTGGTTATATTCTTCCGAAACAATTTTGTTCCAGAAGAATGTAATCAAACATACGCCTTTCCTTTCTTCTAAAATAGTTTTTAAAATGATTAGATTATCTTTGTAATTTAATTGGTAAACGATCAAAAATCTCATATTCTTTATATCACAATTATTACTATCACATATACATATATTTATATATTACAATATTTTATTACTATATCATAATAAAAAATATTATTAAAATTCATTTATACTCTCAAAATTCAATAAAAAAATATTAATTTGATTGCTACAGTAGAATTTGTCTCCTCCTAAAATATAAACAAACATACTAAATTTTTTCAAAATAATTTTCTTACTATTCCCAATTATAAACAAACATGCATCATATTCTCTAATATAAATTTCATATTCCTCATTCCCACTCATTCTTCCAAAACATATAATTCAAAACACATAATTTATAAATAAGCATTACCTAATTTTTTTTATTTGTTTTGAAATTGTTGCAAATGCTTTTAAATTGTTGTTGTTGTGAAAATTACATGGAATCTTATATAAACTTTGTATATAAATTCTTTTCGTCTTTCTCAAATCTTTTCTCAACCCGAAAATTTTTTTTTTAAAAGTAAATAAGCGTACACATGTCACATTACACGTCAGCTGTACGTCAAGTCAGTAGCCAAGTCTTGTTCGAATTTTCTTGTGTGTGGAACAACCCCACTGGCAACCAATGGTTACGATAATCGATGCACAAATGCGGCTACGTCGTAATGGGCCATCGTTAATTTTTGGACAAATTGGAGGGGCCTTGCTTTTCATCATATGCATGCCACGTGCAACGTTAAAACCTCCGATAAAAAAATGAAAAACATTAAAATTAGAATAATAATGCAGAAGGCAAAATGATTGGAGATGCTGAAAGTGAAAAACAAAACTCTCATGAAATTGCGTGGTGACCCCATTTATTTGGAAGGATGCCTAAAGAAGGACACATGGAACTCCACCATTATAGGGGCTAGTTTCCACTTCTATCCAATCGTACAACTCAAGTGCTTTTTGGAACTGGCTTGCTAGTTTGGGTCCTCATTCATTGTAATCTTCCCAACGTATATTTTCAATTTTCTTTTTTATTTTGCGACCCTTTTGAGATAATTTCTTAAATTATTGTGTGTGTGTGTGTGTGTGTGTGTGGTGGGTGGGGGGTTTGGGAAAAGAATCATCCCATTGTAATATGGAGTGGTTGATAGAGAAGGGGTGGATTGATGATTAGACACTTACACCCTATACATGTTAATGCATCATTAGAGTCATCTAGTGCCCATGAATCTAATTATGTAGTTCATTATCTAGTTTTGCCTTATTAACACTTAAATATCTCTTTGAGATAAAGCCTACCGACAGAATAAATATTTTATAAAATTTTTAGTGACCACCATTTTTATATGGAATTAATAAAAATTGATTGAAAATATTTGAATCTCATGAAAAAATCAAAGTCAATCACTCCCTTTAGATAATGATGTTGTAATTAATAGCTTTGTACTTATATACAATTATAATATATGAAGGGTTAGTGTATGATAATTTCTTAACAATTTTACACGTGAAATACTTTCTTCAAAGATAGACCTAATTTAATTTTCTAATCAACAAAGATTATTTATCTTCTAAAAATTTCAAGCAAACTCATTTGCTATATTATGATTGGAACACAAGGAATGCGATAGTTGTTATTGCACTAACACATAAGTGTGGCCTTCAATTTTAAATAAAAAAAATCAAATCATAAATTTTAAGCTTGAATAGATATATTCGATATATCTATGCTAGGTCCATCAAATTGATCATTCGACCAGCTTCAAAATAATAATCTTTTAAACTCATCAAGAATTAAAACTATATTAAAATGAAGTTCTTACCACATAAAAATTATAGTTATTTAGGTTTTACACCTATAAATACCCTATTGTAATTCATTCATGATTCAGATAGTGATTTTAGCAATTTCTCTATGTTTTTGAATTAAGTAATAATCAATTAATTTGATAACAACTTCTGCTGCATATGTCAAATTTTAACACGTATAAGATTTCGGTACCCAATTCAACCAAAAAGTTCTAATTTAATTTGAGTTGAAGATGAAAATTTTCATCTTGATAGTTTATTAATCTAATTATCCACATCAAAAAGAATAACACCAATGTTAAAGTGCACTTAGGTGTCCTCGAATTATTTGTTCACAATAAATAGACATATACTACAGGTGACAGGTCCTTCACGTTTGAACATTTCAAACCGTGTTAAAAATTGGAGTCAAAAACTCACCTGGCGGGCGAATGTTTATGGGAAAGTGAACAAGAGCATGAAAAGAAGTATGAACTCCCACCGTCCTTACCTTACCACTTGTGGGCCTAAAATTGGGCTGCAATTCAGACAGGTCTTCTCATTGTCTGCCTTCTGTCTGGGGCCCACTCCTCTTTCTTTGACCCAACACTTGTTGGATTAGTGCTGATTCTCTCATCACAAGTTGACTAATGTTAATTTCCACGCAAAAAAAATAAAAAAGAAAACAAAGAAACACAAGCTAAAACACCATAATTATACCAAAAGAGAAAAGTTTGAGAACTAACCAAATCAGGGTCTGACCTTTTATCCTTCTACTTTTTTGAAAAAAAAAAAAAAAACTATTCTGGTTCTTAATTGGAGTAAAAAGGGGACAACAAGAGGAGGACATAGTGGGCTTCAATAATTGGTATTTTTTCAACCCTTTTCCACTATCTAATTTTTCCTAAATTAGTGTGGCTTTTTTAAGATCCCGGGATTTATTAAGGATTAAAGGGGTTTTGTTAATGTTATCTGAAACTTTAATGATGAAAACTTAGAATATTCGGTTATGCCATTTTAGTCTGAGGATAACAAAGCAACGGCAGTTGTTTCCAGGCCCTGGCTGAGCTGGTTCTGCACTTTCTACATCAGTGCAGTAATATCACTTGGGACATTTTTAACTTCAACGTGGAAATTGAGGGCCTTTTTGTTTATGTTATCATCCTGTCTTCTTAATTTTTAACTTTTCTAGAATTTAAAGTAAACATCATTTGTTTTATGTAAAAATGAAAATGTAGTTGAATTATATGTGTGAAAACTCCGATTATGCATATAGGTTATAGGCCCTCGGAGGCTTGTTAATGTTTTTGTCATGTATCATTTTGATAGTACACTTAATGAAGGATTTTGTCCTTATGAAAATATACAATTCAAAAGATAAAAGAGAGTTGCTTATGAAGTATTGCAAAGTAAAGAAAATTTTGTACAATTATTATGCCTAAAAGGATGTCTTTTCCTCAAAATATGTTCATATTTTAATAGTTCCAAGGTAATTTTTTGCATCTAACTACCTACTTAACTTAGTAGATGTGAAATTTCTAGACAGATGTAGAAATAATTAAAAATATAAATATAAATATAAATATATGAGGATGTGTGTAAGGAAAATATAGTTGAGGATTTCAAGAAATAAAAAGAAAATGAAATATTTATTTTGAAATATAAACAAATATTTCCTACGAAATCTTAAATGATAGTATTGTGGTTTATAACCCAATAGCATCAGTCATCCTTATTATATGAGAGATCTCATATTCGACTCGAATGTGTTGTGTATGTTATGTGTAATTGATTATATAGTTTGGATTTTAATTTACTTGATTTGAGAATAGGATAATATTAACTTATTGAAAGGATAAATTTCATCATTTATAATATTTTTTTTCAAAAAAAAAAAAATTCTTAAATGACTGTAATTTTAACATATATATTATTTTGGTTCTTTTATACATTATTTTTAACATAGTTAAAGTCTCATTTCCTTATAGTGACACTCTATCTTTTATATATAGGATAAGGATGAAGACACTCCCTACTATAATCACACAAGGCATGTGGTACGGTACCAAAGTACTTCATAGGAACAATGTTCTTACAGTTTTAGCCCTTTCTCATATTTCTATTTCTTTCTTTCTTTCTTTCTTTCTTTCTTTTTTATTTTTCTTTTTCTTGTTTGTTTTGAGTGAAAAAATTCTTGATTTACCTAGTGCCTGTTCCCTGTAAGAAAATTCAACGGTGATTTCACTCTTAAATTAACAATTGAAACAGAGCATAGATAGTACTTGTGTAAATAATTTATTGTAATATAAAAAAGAATATTATATAATTATATTACAAATGATTTAAAATGATTATCTGCACTCTAACTTATTTATACTATTAATAAATCACCAATTCGTTTTTGGTATGTTTTCATATGATTTACATAAAATGTCCTCTCTCTTTTTTTTAATTTTCATAACCATTAATATATAATAACTATCATTGATAACCCACACAATCTACACATTCTATACCCGTAATTATCATTTTATCTAAACATTTTGTCATTGTTTATGTAAAAACTCAAATAAGTATCGAATACTTCTAAAAATTAATATTATATGAAAAATAAATTATTTAGTTTATAGTATAAAAATTTTAGGACATGGATTGAATGTGCCCAAATTACTTGTACATAATGAATAAAGCTAACATCTGCAACTTCCTATCTTTGTACACATCAATTGTAGAACAAAATTGATTAATGCCAATCACAAATTTGGCTCCAAGGGGGGGAAGAAAGAAAGAAAGAAAATAATGACTCATACAAGAGATAGATATATTGAAAATTTTTAATTAAAAATGTGTTCTTTAGTTTGATTAGTATTTATTCGATCTGTTCTGAAATTCTATGATTTACTATATTATTTAAATTTTTTCCGAACAATTTAAGAATGAAAATTTCGCCAAACCTAAGAAAGCCTAAATCACTTCATTTGAATATGTTAAAAACTTTTTATTCACATAGGAGATGGGAGAAAACAATTCAATTTATTAATACATATGCATGTATTTTGGTTTTTATAGGGAAAAGTCAAATAGAAGAAAAAAATGACTGAAATATACGAAACATGTAATGTACGAATTCATAATTAAATACATGAGCAAAATAGGAATGTCGGCATAAATACATCTGAATTAAAATATTTATTATATGTATATAGTGCTTGTTTGCAGCTTATTTTGTATGTTCATCAATATTGTGTAATTTAATTTATGATTAGGAACATTGTAGAGATATATAACTATTTGACAATGATTAATATTTTTATAAAATTTTAAAACTTATATTTCTGATTGCATAGTGTTCAATTAATGCTAATTAATTCTAATATAAGTTCAATCATAACTAAAAATTGACATATTTCTTCAAGTATAATATGGAATATTTATAATAGTTTATTAAATAATTCAAATAAAAAGTAGAAATACTTAAGACATTTTTCAGTTATATATATATATATTTACACTATATGATTTTGTACTATATATATTTGTTTTATATGTTATTGTACTATCTTTCAATTATATATGTCTATAGCTATTAATAACTTTATCGTCAAATATAATGACCAAGAAAAGTGTTTAAAAATTGCAAATTACATTGTAACTTTATTGTTCGTACAAAGTTTTATTGGAACCTCGAGAGGTAATCTATACATGTGAAAGGTTCTAAATTCCAACTTGAAAGTATTTAATGTTACCAACTAATTGCTCTAATTAAGATTAATAATTCGTATTTGCACACTGTACTTTCTTCTCCCATAAATGACATTATTGATTATACAATCAATCCGCGAAGGAATTTCATAACTCAAGGTACTAAATTAAAAGCTTCGGTTTAATTTGGCCAAATTGATGTCAATTGGCATTAGAGCAAGATTTTCCACCCCTAAAAGCCACTTCGAATATTTTATTTCAACTTAATGTATATATATTAAGTGCATGCGATTCTTAATTAATTATTTTTACATAGAAATATTTAGTAAATGAGTTATACATCCATAAAATAAAAGAACAATATAGAATAATCTTATTTTTTTTACATAATTTGTCTTGTAGTTATATTTACTAGCAATTTGAGTACATTCAGTGCACGTGCTAAATTTTTTAATATTAGAGTAAATAATCTATTTTTGAATTAATATTAATTATTTAATAGCATTTGATATTTACTTTTGTTTTCACATAAATTAATAGTGAAATATTAAAATAAAATAATAATTATGAATATAGAATATGTAGGTTATAAATGGTAGTTACTGTATAGTTGTAGTTATAAATATTTAGAAAGAAAAAAATAAAAGAACTGGAGGTATTTTAGGTACTTAACATAAAAACGTACCAAAAATGGGTTAGGTGCTTTATTAATAGTATAAATAGTATAGATAACAAAAATTGACAATATATTTGGAGAATTTAGCTTGCAAAAAGGTAGTTTGGATATCAATTTTATCCTTTTATCCTTTAGAAGTGATGCTTCAATAAGGTTAAAATCATATTTTTCACAAAATCCATAAAGCCACAAATCCTTATATTATGAAAATTTCGTCCTTCATTACTTTTTTATCATGTCAAACACCAAACACAACCTTAACTTTACTCAATCAATTAGATTATTTCGTGCACAAATTTTGAGTTATTTAAAAATATATTTTGTGCCCGAGAAAAATTGAATGATCAATCAAATAGTTTATCTAAATAGACTATCAGATTGATCGCTAGGCATGATTTATGGTTGAATTCACTTGAAAATTGCAAAACCCCTAATATAATTAGTCTCGTAGAGAATAGAAACTTCAATAAAATTTCCATTTAAATTAGGTTGATAGAAAATGGTGGTTTTATTAAAAATGACCGTAAACTAATTTTGTATAACTATAAAACTTCCAAACAAAAGAAATTTGAAATAGGAAAAAAAAAGGCAAAAGAAGTATTTTCTATCTAAAAATATTACATTATATTTTAGATCATTTATTTTACTTTATATTCTGACACTATAGAAAACACGCGTTTTTCTACAAATTTTCAGTCAAGTTTCTGACAGCATCTTGACGCTGTTGGATAGAAATCCAACGCGAATTAATGGTGCATGCACAATATTTTTGACGGAATAATTATCAGAAAGCTTTTGAATTTGGTGTCTTGTTTTTTTTAATTTTCTTTTTATCATTTTAACATTTTTGACAGAATTTTCGTGTGAAATTTCATCGAAAAACTTTATAAATCTGACCCACCCATTTTCTTTTCCTTTTCTCTTTCTTTGTTCTATATTGTGCTTGGGTTAAGGAAAATGTAAAGGTACAAATATTAATAAAAACACACAAAATTAAAAAAAGAAAAAATCTTAGCATTTGTTATTAAAATTCAAAACACTAGGAATAGGTGACTCTTATAACATTGTAAACAATAGATCTTGAACTTGATTCACCCTAAATATTGCTCAAAATGTAAGAATTATCCAAAACTATATATAAAGGTCACCATTTATTTGTTTAATTGATGTGAGAATTTAACAAACAATCTGCGCTACCTCTAATAGGTTTTTCTAACGCAAAGATGCAAAGAAAATTTTAGCAAGTGATGAATATACTGACAATCAATAACTAATAAATTATTTTACATGTAACTTTTTATTAGAATACTATGGATTGAAGTTAGTTACAATAATAATTTGTAAATCAAATTGATCATTTTTGTAATGTAAAAACTTCCTTAATCTGAACGAAATTGATATAATAATAAATTCAAACTCAATATATTTTACAATAATAAGAAACTCATATTTTTACTATCCAAAATAATTGTTATGTATGAACAAAGTCCGAACAATAATCAGTTTCGTAATGATTATCCCTTTCCTTCCCTTAAGAATTGACGAAGTTTCATAGAAGTTACTCCAAAGTGCATTTTATGAGATAAATAAACGTGATTAATTAATTTAGAAAGCAAACGCATACCTGAAAAGATTAATATAACAATTTTCAGGAAAAGAGTCGGCGCTTGAGGCCGCTGCATGTTTCACTATAAATGTACGTTTATTGGCTTGTTCTGGCGACTATTATTGTAACCCATACGACTTAAATTGTGGTGTTTAACTTGGATTTGTATCATTCAGAGATTTGAGTTGTACCATTGATTTGATGCCAACTCTAGTTCATATTAATTATTTTTTGTTATTAGTCCATGTTATTCTTTTAGATTTATGACTTCTACACTTTTTTCTAGGATATGGGAAGTTTTAATGGGTATGTTCGATTTTCTTGTAAGATGCTTTTAATTTAATACTTAAGCCAGAGTCAATTTAATAGGAAGTGATATTCAAAATAATTTGTACATATCTTTTGGTTTTCAAAAAGCTATTTTTCCTCCTTAAGAATTATGTTGGTCAAATACTATTGAGACAAGCTTTTAACATTGGTTGAAAATGTTATAATATCCTACTCGATTTTTTATATGTCGTTTAGGTCTTCACCAATAACTTAGGCCAAATAGCCACAAGTTAGTTAGTTCAATGACATTGTACTCACATTTATATATGTAAGATTTGGAATTCAAATTCGAATAAATTTTAAATGCAAATATGCTTGTGTAGATTAAAAAGAAAAAAGGAAAAACTTAGACAAAAAAATACCATTATTATTTAGCACAAAAACATACCTTCAAGTAATTCTATCTAAGGGAAAATATGGTCCTTAAGTCGTTTGAGGGATTAAAATTTGAATTACTTCATAATTTTTGACACGCAACAATCTTATTGCACTACACACTCTATAATTTATATGCTTTTCATTGAGGTGGTCTTTTTCTTTGTTAGTTATATCAAATAATGCAATTACTACAAACATTTTAAACACAAAAGATTTTATTTTGTAAGGTACGATAATTAGCAGTCTGCATTGTAGTCATTGAAATGGACAAAATAAAAAAACTGGATGTATACATTAATGTTGTGTTTGTTTCAAAGCAGAACACTATCACTTATGGAATATATTATATACATATATATATATATATTTATATTGTTTTATGACTTTTTTCAACACAAAATTCAAACATCAAACATGGTATAAATCTCATCAACAAGTAAGAAAATGCGTGTGGTCATTTGGAATAGTATAATCACAAAATTGAAAGTTCAACGTAAAGAAATATAACAAATTATATATTTATTTTCCAAGAAAAAAGAAAAAGAAAAAGAAAAAGAAAAAGAAAATCAAATCATTGGCGACAGAGACACCCACAGAAGAAGTCGACACTTGTAGAAACTACCTTCGATATTTTATATATACAGCTACCAATCATATATGTATATATGTATTTCCTATGTCTTTTTAGCCTGTTTTTTTCTTTGTAGCGAAACCTACGGATTCAACTGTTCAACGGCAAAAAACGGCCTAACTTTAATCTGCCTTTTAAATCTGCCACGTCCCAAAATGAGAATCGTCGTGGCAAAGGGACACAGCCCCCTCCTGATTAAAACGTGATTAAATTGGCCCCCACCCATTCACAGTTGGACACGCATCTCCTGCCGCGTTCTTTAAGCCGTGCGATCAGAGGCAAAAGCAGCTTTTTTCAAAAATCTCCTCAAACAAACCGACCGCACTTATTTTTGTTGTGTTGTTTTTATTTTGAAGGTTGGAGATTACGTTCAGAAAAGGGTGAGAAATAAGCACAGCACTTCGCTCGGCTTCCGCAGAGTAGTAGATTGTATATTGACAAAAAAGAAAAAGGTTTCTTTGGTGGGTCTAATTGGTTCTTCATTCTTGGCTATATACATTGTTTCCTAACTTTGCTGTTTAATTTGTAGGAATTTTAATTGGTTCATGAATCGGTCCGTGGAAAACTTGGGACAATTGGTTCATCTACTTACGTTGTTTCAAATCAAATTTCTTTGTGGGGTTAGTTGTAATGAATGTTCATAATGTGCGAGTGTGGGGGATAACATTTTTGGTCAAGACCATTGTAATGAGTTGAGGAAAAATCTCAACAAGATATTGACTGTCCAGCTGACTTCATAAATATTTTAGAATTTATAAGATATTTTTTAATTTTTAATTATTATTTTAAGAGTACAAAGCTGAATGTTTAATTGAGCTAAGAAGTTTTTCAAAATATTTTATAATAGTGTTTTACTAAAAATGAGACCATAAATTTCATAAAATTAAGAAAATTTTAACAAAGTTATTTGATGTTATCATAACAATTCTAATATTTTATAAATTTTACGATCTTATTTTATTCATCATTCAAAGACTTATTTTTAAAATAAAATCATCTTTTGAACTTCAGATATTGTCGCATTAAATTCGTGCACTTATATGAGCTTAGTCAAATATGATCCTAACAAAACTAACAATCTTGAGATCATACAGTGTGTAATCCTTGTAAACTTGAGGGAGTTTTCTAAATATTAAAACAGTCCTCTCTTGCTTGAGTCATTTTATGAGTGACTTGCATTCCAATATTCCATTGTTCAATTAACTACTGTCACA
>JACGDI010005106.1:11111-24392 GCA_014898725.1 Jacaranda copaia
TCTGACATATTCTTAGAAAAGGTTCTTTATTCTATAAAAATAAATTAAATAACTATAATTTCCAGAAAAAACAAAAAAACAAAAAACTAAGAACATGAAAATAAATCAGAGCAACTAATGCTTCCCTGGAAGACAATATAAGAAACATAAATACATCAAAACTAAAAATATATCTCTAGAATTATATGTGCATATACTATATTCTACTCTTTTATCTGCCTCATTTTGAGACGGTACTCTTTTCCCGTTACCTGGACAACCTTAGCTTACCAATAAGTATGTGAGACTGCTCAAATATTTATATAATCTCAAGATTGCAGTTATAGTTCTACTATAGTTCTCCCTTTGAACTGAAACTGATACAGACACTGTCATGATACAACTAAAAATCTCTAAATGCTACTTTTAGCCTATGATCTTGCAAAAAACTCATATGCTTCATAATACTTGTCTAAGACAATGTTATATAGAGGGTGAATGGATTCTAATAAGTTGGAATAAGGGCCCATGACGTCCTTCGGCAGAGGTGGGAAATCAGCTTCTTTTGTGCTGCTATGCTGGCAGATGGACAGTCCACTTAGAACATAGCATGTGTGGTAGTGGTCTCTACGTTTCCCCGGCTTATCTCTGAAACCTGCCTCTTCCTGCATCAATAGCATCTTATAGAAAACAATAACTGGAAAGTTGATTGTGCGTGGGGTGTGTGTATTTGTGCTATGGGAGGGAATCGTGGTTATGTCAACAAAGTGTAAATAGAACAGAAGTTGCTGACTGATGAGAATGACAACTTCAAATTATTTAGCCATCAACAGGACAGCAACTTCGAGAAATCAAATTAGAACTCATGAAATTCTGATCAGCTGAGCAATCGGAGTCCAAGAGGACCAGTAACAATAACAAGGTTTGGACAAGAAAGACAAGGGCCGAGGTGCAAATATCATATTCCACCAAATGATGCATTACAATCTAATTATCTTTTATTTCTTTGTTTTTGTTGTCATTTATTTTCATGTTTAAGTTGCTGGCTGTGGAGAAAGAAATAAGGGGTTTCTCTTTTTGACAACTCTCAAGCAGACAGACACCAGTGGTGGGAGAAAACATTTGAGCATCTGCTATATTGCTACAGGAAAATACCTGTGAACAAAGAAGAATGTATTGTTGCAAGGCCATGGTGTTGAAAAGAGGTCTCATGCCTATGGGTCCTTTGATAAAATTGTAACCATTATTGTTCAACTCTACTGTAAGAGAAGCATTAGGTTTTCCTGCATCAAGGGGGATGAAAATGCAATACAGATAGACCTGTTAATGAGAAATGAAATTCAAATGACATGAAAAAGATCTCAGACAGAGACAGAAGAAAAAAATCAAGATGTAGGAAGTATATGAAAAGAATAAAAAAGGCAGCTGGATTACTGTCAACACCACCATCATAAGAACTGAGAAAAAGAACATCCCAGAAATAGTCTGCACTTGAACTTTTGCATACCTTCTTGCACAGGTTGGCAACTGTCACTTTCTGGGGAAGAAGCTCCTTCAGAATCTCGTTCTCCATCAGAGTTTGAAGAATCATCGTCACTTTCTGTTTTGGTGTCATATTTGAAGGTGTTTGGTAGGTCCAGTTGTTCATTAACCATCAAATGTAGTCGTTGAACTATTGCAGCCACTCCTCCCTGGTTGCGATTTTGTATCACTAACCATATCTATTATCTATACATCCAATATATATATATACACATGTACAAACATACAAATGGCATTTGATCAAATCTGATCTCCATTTACCTGCCAAAAAGAGTAGCAGCCATCAACCAACTTATTTGTTCTGCCTTGAAATCCACATTCTACCCCTTGCCTGAATACCACCCAATTCTGAAATATAATTGATAAGAAAGATATCACATTTGTTTACAACTGATAATAGTCAAAGATGTTACCAAAAACCGTTACAGTGGAAACTGCCCTCTCAAAAGGAAGCACATAAGTCATTGTCCATGCAATCTATTCTACTTTTTCTTTTCTGAGGTCAACTCAGAAAAATAAAACCCTAGCGAAGAACAATAATGCCCCAAGTACGTTGAAGATGATAAAATGCATTCGCATTTCAACAGATATAGATTTAATAAATATATTTGGAATTCTACAATGACATAGCAATATTTGAGACAACCAGAGCAACATAAAAGATCCAAATTTATATGCCATAAAAATTCTGGACAGGTTATCCTTGTCATAGGTGCCTGAACAATATATGTGAAAAGCATTAAGTCAAAAAACTTAGAAATAGGGAATACTTACAATTAATGCAGGCAAGTCCAAACGATTAACCTCGTTGATGAGAACCATTGCAGCCAAACCACAAAATGTATACCTAACAAAACATGAACAGGCAGACACAGCTACCTCTCACTATTATGCGCCACAAGAGCAAGCAACTGCATATAGATAAACTAGAAGTGGTATGAATATATGTCATTTTATTGTGGTACAGCACTTACCCACCATGAGCTTCTGAGCCAGGTTCACCAGCAATTCCACCTTCATAAGTCTGGCAACTATAAGAGGTAGCAACATTTTATACCATCAGTAACTGAGTAAGGTCAGACTCAGAGAAGACAAACTTTTGCAAGTAACTAAATAGATGATGAGAATGCAAGTCCATTTCTTGTACCGTAGTTTTGACATAAAGAAAGCACAAGGAAGAAGAAAGGTGAATAAGCTACAGGTGAGGGGAAATATATATAAATGAGCAATCAAAACGAACCTCACAATATAATCTCCAGCATCTTGAATCAGCCTATCATCCAAAATGTTAAGAACACTAGCAACCTAAATGAAGCAAGATACTCAAATAGTAAGAGGAGCGTAAGTGCTAAAATGAATAAAATATAGCAAGTAAACCTTCTTACGGTATGATACTCAATATCACAAGAGTTAAAAAACTTAACAGCCTTGACTAAGGAGTAAAACAATAATGTAGCAAACCAGTTTACTTGGCCTGATTTAAACATGATGATAAGCCCAACAAGGAAAATTCAGTGGGCATGAAGTTTAATAAAGCCCCAAAGACAAGAAAAACAGGTCTAATTTTCAGATCTCTGGACAACCGGCCATATGTAGTTTCCACATAAGAAGCCAAGGAAACATCAGCAAAAGCCTCTTTGTAGTCTCAAGAATCAAGACTTGTGAATATAAGCTAAGCACTGACACCAGTTACAATCAAATATGCTTGAAACCTTTTCTATTCAACAATTAGACTTATGTGATGAGTAGTTTGTTAATTGATGTCTCTGCTCCAAGTCTTTACCAAACCAGCTAAGCTATGATAGAATACACGTACGTAACTTTCAAATTGTTCTTACATTTCAGAATATTTACAAACAAATATATACCTTTAAGCCTTCACTAATTTGGCATGGCATGCATGCAATTTCATCAACAAACATTTGGAGCCACCATTTAAAAGCAGAAACAAAAAATTAAATGCTAATAGCCCTGCCAGGGCCCAATGCACTTATGCAACTTTTCTTAATAAATAATCATGCTTTTAATCATGTCTGATTTGAAGTGTTCAAGATTGTGTGGCCATGCAATCAACGGCATTCACATTCAAAGTAACTTCAACTTACAGATATAGCAGTGTAGCAAGCACGGACATCTACTTCTCCACCATCATGCATCCTGAAAGAAATTACAATTGAGAGGAACACATACATCAAACTCAATATGTTGAACAAGAAGGAAATCCACATACATCTGATCATTAGTTAGCAAACACCAATGGTCCATTAAAAGATTTTAATATGAAACAACTTAAAATATGCTAACACTCCTCTCCAGTCAAAGTAACTACTATAATGCATGCACAAAAAGATACAGTGCAATACCTGAAGCCACCACTTGCATCTCTCATACGCAGCAAAAATGCATATAGCTTTTTTCTGAAACCCAAAAAAGATTTAAATGTAAAAATACTTTAAAAAGTTCCAGGTACATAATGAAAAGGTCATAAATGGAATGGAATGACCACCTATTTATTGATGACAGAGATCTATGACCACCCACAGTAATAAGAGTATTGATTGCAGCATAAGTTGTTGCTAAATGAGGCATCTGAAAGTATCAGGAAACAATCTATTAGTTCTATGTCAATTGAAGACAATAAAAGAGAATATACACAGTAAATCCCATTTCTTTGTCAAGAATTCACTTCCTTTATTTTCTTTTTGAAACCAACTTGTGTATAAAGCAGTTGAAAGATTCTGAATGCTCATTAATGAACTGAAGAAACAGAGAATAAACACATGAACAATTTAAGAAATGCAACTGTGTCATATGATTATGTCACCAAGTTATAAGATATCTGCATTTGTTCAAACTGAAGCTTATGCTTCCTCCATTATCTTTATCTGAAAGTTAAATGCTAGCCACAAGCATGTTAGTTCAGGTAAAGGGTGGGTGAAAAGCCTCTCACGTATCATATGGATAGTTTATTATTTCAAGCATTTCCTATTTCAATTAGTAATATGTTATATCGGCAAATACAGGAGATCATAATACTGCAACTGAAGAGAGTGTATTGTCCTCATTACTTTAGCAGTTCATTTGGTACAATTCTAAACATATCCATATAACTTCGTAGTCTCAAAAGAGGCAATCACTAGAAAAATTTTGTTTCATCAATCTTCCCTATTCTCTACGTTCAGGATAGATATTGAATGCTTAGCAAAATTCCTTCTTATTTCATGTTCTCTTCAATTCATTCATATTTCATGTTTTCTACTTATAATTGCTGAGCAACCTCAAATCACGGAATTCTAACATGTAAAAGGCCAGAAAGGACAAAGAAGAGTGCATGAAACAGAGAGAACTAAATTTCAAGAAAATAAAATATAACAAATATAAACAATGAAACCAAAAGATATCGGTATTAAAAAGATGTACGAAAATAATCCAGACTTGAGAAATTTACCCCACCTGACCTGGTCCACCACCATAGCCACCATTTGGATCCTGTCAATAATATTAGACCAAACTAGAATCAGAATAAATTCAGTATGGTCCTTGGAAATAAAATAAAAACAAATAAACAAATCAAAAGGAAAAAAGGAACCACAGAACTTTCTGAATTTATCGAATAATCCTGAAGGTATCAGCTCCAAATCAACCATAAGAGGCAACACAGAGTAGATAAGAACACTAAATTTCAAGGATCCACCACACATTAGAACTAGGTGGATCTTGGCGCAATAGTAAGATAGTACACAGCAACTAAAAGAACATAGCTGAGTTGTTAATCAAGGCATTATATATAAGCCTGTCCATATCCAATTGGAAATGCATATTCTGTTACATTGTTTCATACTGCAGTAAGTACTTTTCTTTCCATGATCATTTTCCAATTCATTGATTTCAGCATGGAGTTATGCCATGATTTTAGCTTCAGAAATCTTTGTTATCAAAAGGTGAAGATATTGTTGCTTGGTTAATTATACTGGACTTTTTGTCGGCAAATCTGATGAGTGGTAATAAGAGGATCAGACCTCAAAACATTTCAGCATAGAAATTGAGAAGGAAGACATTAGTCATTATCAACTTGCTGGCCGGAAGAACATCACTAGTACACAATGCAAATTGTAGCTGAATCTTAGCTGGATGCATTTGCTTTCATAAGGGGGCATCCCATAACATAAACATATATACATTCATAATCAAACAAAGATTTTACAAGCAAACATCACAAGAACATATAGTAATTTAGGCTGCAGCAAACCTGACACCATTGGAGAAAATCAATAATGTCATTTTCCAGTTTGTCATCAACATAATCCCCCAACAAAGCAATTGAATGCATGATCCAATAGCAGAGCCAAGGGCGGCTGTGAATCAGCAAACCAAAAGGTTTTAGAAACTACACTTCAAATCATCAACCAAGAGTTCTCAACTCTTCCCTAGAGGTCTGAGAAAATATGCTTAAAATCGTGAACCGAAACTTCTCGAATCTCCCCTGGAACAGGTAATGATAGTACTGATCTCTACAAGTACAGGTTTCGTATTCACTATTTATTGCTACAAGCAAGTTCTAATCCATAAGCAAGTTCTGTTTGTCACTTTTTCTGCATGGTTATTCGTCTATTTCATTTTCAAGTGAAAATTTAACAGCATCCAAACTGAGAAAGAAAAGCACACTCACAGATGATAAAAATAAGGAAGAGGAACTGGTATTTGTAACTCTGTATGTTAATAGAAATGGAGAAAGAGAGTACTTAGCATCCAAGACGCTAAAATTGGGGCCGAGTTGCTTGAGACTTTTAGTGAGATACTCTATGTGGTTTTCATGTCGAATCTCGAAGCTATAAACTCCAAAGATACAAAAAAAAAACCCAGTAAATTTTGAAGTAAGGAACTTCCAATAGTGAAATTTTACCGATAATATTGATATCTGCGAGATAAAACCCTAATGGTAGTGGTTAGTAAGAAGCTAACTTGACTGATTGAGCATGGGGAGGGAGGCGGCAGACAAGATCGTAAATGCCAAAAACTTGATTCTGGACCATCCACTGCTCCTCCTGTGTTTTGGTGGCTCTCTTATCCTCCATTTCAACCGCCGCCGGTCACTACGGTGGTGCTGCGGTGGCGTGTTGTTTCCCCGTGATTTTTGCTTCGGGCAAGAGAAAACTAAGAAGTAATAGCTACTTCACAAACGTTATTCGAGTGGACATCCAGAGCTGCAAAGAAGGAAAGTCGCGTTACCAGCTCTATATTCGAGAAAAACAATAACTAGGATTGTCAAATTTTTCATATTATCAAAATTCATGTTCCAATCTGGCTTATTATTTTTTAAAATTTTTGTTAGTTAATATTATATTTAAATTTAATTAATATTCAAAATTTAATAAAAAAAATACAATTCAATTTAATATTTTTTCTTTTTAAATTATATAAAAATATTATATTTAAAAATTAAATTTATGCTATTTTTCAATTTTGAGAAATTTTAATCATATATTAATTCAAAATTTTAAATATTTAAATAAGAAACTCTTATTTTATATTTTATTAATTCATAAATAAATTATTATATATTATTATATTTGACATTAATTTTAATATTTTTTTATTTTTAAATTAAGGTTCAGTATCAATAGCATAATATAAATATTAATATAATTTTTTTATTTTAAAATTTTTATTAATATTATAAAATATATAAGACTAATACTTTAATAAAAAATTATTAAAAATTAAGTTCGAATATTTAACTAATTAAATTGTTTAATTTCATATTTAATTTATTTTTTTAAATTATAAATATTTATAATTATACTTTATTTATTAAATATTTTAATCAAAATAAAATTTTACATTTTGAATCAAATTTAAATTAAATTAAAATTAAAATATATTCCATTGGCAACTCTAAAGATAAGATTATTATAACAAATAGACGGATGGGGGCTTCGAGGTACAATCAGTGTGGGCTTTTTTGTGGGTCCTTTTAGCTAGGCCTTGAATTTGGGCCCACTTCGATATTCAATATAAAGTGGGTTTGGAGCCCAATTATGTTGATCATGTTGCAATTGATAATCTAAAACATTTTAAGAATAGGAGTAATTATCAAGTTTATTACAATAATAACTTTCCTTGGGGTCAAATTGGTTTCATTTTCAAAAGTCATTTTCACATTTTTTTTTTATTTTCAAAACATATTTTTTAATAACATATATATTTTCTCCCAATAACTATATATATTATCTTTTTATTTTATTATTTTTATCTCTGTCGACATAAAACATGTTAAAACTAACATAATCATTACTTTTTCAACAATTCATCCAAATACAAACTCATTTTAAATAACTAACTTTTTAAATTTTATAACTAATTGAGTGATTAATTGATTCAATGACATTATCCTTACACTCATACGAATAAAGTTTAAAATTCAAATTCTAACAAATTCTAATTGTGCGTGCATTTTTTTAAGAGAATATTACAAATAATGAAGTTTATCCTTTCAACAACAAATATTATCCTATTATCAAATCGAGTCAATTGAAATACAAATTATACAATCACATGCACATAAGGCGCACAAAGACACCCACTTGGAATCGAACATGAAACCTCTCATATAAAAACAAACTAATGCTATTAGATTACAAGTCATTTGACAACTATGCATGCACATATAAATTATAGTATATTATGACTTCGACTTCAATAATTTTTTGAAAAAATATTACAAATAACTAAATGTTATCATTCAATAAAATAATATATTTTTATTCTCAAGTTAAATAATCAAACTATAAACAACACATAAAGTATATAAAATACATAACGTACTCATTATAAATCGAACATAAAACATTTTACTTGAGAGGGAATACGAATATCACTTGAACTATAAATCAGTCGCCCGACTTCAATAATTATGATTGGTAAGTGAAAGCCTAAAAACTTGTAATTTGGATAGGAGCGTGACCGGCACCAGCTAAGCACTGCCCCAGCTGCCGGTCGCTTCCGGATCATCATCACTAGACAATAGACCACCGTGCTAAAATCCAAAACTATCAATTCTAACACGCCTTTGTTGTCTCAGATTGACGACTTTCGTCCTCCTTTGCCACTAATTCTCACCTCAAAAAGTTTCCAGTCAGCAGCCCTAAAAGTTAAAGCTAAAGGTGAGAAATAAAATTTTAAAGAAAAGGTTTTGGTAATAAAATTACTAAATAGAAATTTGAATTATTTTTAAGATACATTAATAATTACTAATCAATGCCCCCTCCGACAGTTAAACTGTAGATGTAAGACTTTTTCAATTTTGTGAATAGATCGAAAATACTGCATCAATATTTATTTATTTATTTATTTTAAGAATTGCACTTAATATACTTCATATCTATCCACCATAATATACCAAATTAGTTGCATAACTAATGTTAGTATATATAATTAATTCTTTTTCATACCTCCCACGAAATTTTATGATTTTGCGGAGACTTATATTTTTAGTAAATAGTTTCATAAATTTGTCACTACAACCCCCTTTATAAAAAGGCGCCTCTTTCTTTTAAATTTGTATAACTATTTTATCGAATTTCTTATAAAGAATTATCTAGAATCTCTAAATATTTTATACCTAGCTTCTTGTGCCGATTTTGAATATAAATATCATTTTATTTAAATATTATTTGAGAAAAAAATATAAAGTCATCTAACCCGTTTGATTTCATTTTAGTGGCTCATTTTCATTTCCATTCGAGATAAAAAATAAAAATTATTACTTTCTCTTTATTTTCACTCAAAGTATTTCTATTTTTATTTTCTAACTCTTTCTAAATCTATCATATCAACCTATTATCATATCAATTAAATTCAATTTGATTTGATATAAAGTATCCACTATTATTTTAAATTAATAAGACATACATATATTTTTAAAAAATATTTTTTAAAAAACATAAAAATATAAACCAACTATCTTTTTAACCTCATATCTATTTTAATAATTATTTATAATAATTTATTCAAACATACTTTTATTTTCATTTCAAAATTATAACCACATTTTTAATTTGTAGAAATGACTGAAAACAAAAATAGATCTTGAAAATAAAACCAAACAGGCCGTAAGGAAGTCGTGAGTGGCCTCCGGCCCCACGGGAGGAGTTGGAGCAAAAATGGGTTTTGCTTGTGATTGTTGGGCCAGTTACAGAGTGGCCGCCTCAAGTCTCTATGGCCCATATTGAATTCAGTTTGTGTATGACTGCGAATGGACCGGATTTTATTATTTTAATATAAATTTGATTTGAATTTAATTTAAATAGTAATTTTTATCTAATTAAAATATTTGAAAGATCAAATTTATTTATAAATATTCATAATACGAAATATTTTGATCGAATCCGAAATTTAGTAATTTGATCGGTTAAAAATTCAAATTCAAATTTTAATATTTTTTTTAATGAAATTAATATTTTTATATATAATATTAATGAAGATTTTAAAAAAACTCTTTATAATATATTGATCTAACATCTATTTTAACATCTATATTATGTTATTAATATTAAGTTTTTAACTTAAAAAATAAGAGAGATATTAATAAAATGTCGAATATAATTATATATAATATTTCACATATGCATTAATATAATGTAAAATAGGAATTTAATATTCAAATATTTGACTGTTGAACTAATATACAAAAAAAATTATTAAAAATTTAAATATGATGTAAAATTACTTTATAAATACAATATATTTATATAATCTAAAAAAAATAAAAAAAATATTAAATCAACTCAGATTTTTTTTTAATCGAATTTCAAATGTTCATTGAATTCAAACATCATACTGACTAATAAAGATTCTATATAATATCAAATCGAATTTAAATAAAAATTTTAATAATTAAATTTAAATTTAAATATGATTGATTTAGTTCAAATTTAACCTATTAACCGCGGAAATTTGTAGGAGGAATGCACGTGGAGAAAGATGTCATCCTTTTGTACGTTTTATGGCTGATTGTATACAATTTTCAAATATATTTCATAGCACAATACTAATATTTAATCGTAAAGTGCCCACTATCACTGCAGTCACTTTGGCATCAACATCAGTTAATCACTATCTTCAAGACTTCAACTAATAGTGGATTAGCTCAATGATTTTCCTTTGACTAATAGCTACGGTCGAAACAGTTCAAATAGATTTTTTCTGATTCTTCTCTTAC
Organism: Jacaranda copaia; assembly: GCA_014898725.1. Taxonomy (NCBI): domain Eukaryota; kingdom Viridiplantae; phylum Streptophyta; class Magnoliopsida; order Lamiales; family Bignoniaceae; genus Jacaranda; species Jacaranda copaia. The sequence goes on from JACGDI010005106.1 coordinate 21,853, forward strand.
CTTTATTTTTTTCAAAATATGGTAAATGCCACTCCACCCCTCTCTTTAACTCAGATATATATATATATATATATATATATTTGGGGCTCTTAATTGTGTCATTTATTTTTTCTTATTTTAAAACACTCCAAATACATTCAATGTAAATATATTTTCCTTCCCGAATTAATTTTTAAGTTTGTTACTAATTTTTTTATATAACTTGGATATTAATTTTAGAAAAGATATGAAACTGATTGGTTGCGCTTTCTCAAAATAAAATTATTTTAGAAAAACACAATCGAATATAATATCATTTTTCTTTCAAAATATAAATTGCCCTTCATTTCCCCTCAAATACCATCTATTATCCTTCATTATTCCCAAAACTTCTCCATTTTCTATTATATATACATATATATTATCATTATTCTAACAATAAAAAAATTACTCAATTTCATTTCATCCAAAAAATTTAATAAAATAAATATTGATTTGACTGCTATGGTAAAAAAAATATCTCTTCAAAATATAAACAAACATACAAAAATAAAACTTTACATTTTTTAATAATTTATTTTTTCAAAATACATAATAAAATCACGCAAAAAAATATAATCAAACATTCCCTGTATAATTTCAAGAAATTATAGTCAAATTGTATAATTTCCTTCCCATAAAAGAACTTAACACACCATGACTTTCAAATAAAAAAGAAAATGAGAAATAAATTTAAAATTAATTTCAAGGATTAAATACATGTATATATTAAAAAACTATAAAAATGTTAAATTTAAATATAATATTTTTTAAATGATGCGATCGACAATTGTGCGGGGTTAAAGTGGGATTTACCCTTTCCTTTCCACGATAAAAGAAGCAAACTCGTGTCCACTTGTTGCACGTCTCTCTCCAGTCCGGCACCAGTGAGCACCATACCAGTCTCTCCAGTCTCATCTCTCAATTTCCCAACACTTTGAAATTTGATAACTTAAGATGGCGATGAAGCGTGCTGCTGCTTCTGCAGTCCGTGCTTTTACGTCTTCCGGGAACTCAGCTCCTTCCTCGGTTCTAGCTAGACGCCTTCACGTAAGCAGCCTTCTTTGATTCCGGGAAATCCAAAGATCCCCAATTTTAGGAGTTTCAAATTTCGTTTATGATCGTCCATTTATCTGATGATTTATTTGATTGCAGCATTTCTTTTTTTGTTTTTCATTTTTCTTTCTTTTTTTAACTTTGCTGGCGATGAACATCTGATGCTGAAGCTATGGGCTTGTTTGTTTATTAATTGTAGCATTTTGTCAAAATATGTTGGTAAAATAATTTTTGGGAAGTGAGGTTGAAGGATGTGGCCATTGTTTGTTTGTTTTGAGTCTTTGGTGAAAAGTGAAAAATGAATTGGAAGAAAATTATTTGTTTATTTGTGTTTGGAATGGTTAAGATTTTATATTAATTATTTTTTTGTTGAATTGGTTGGGTGAAATTGATATTTTAAAATTATATATATATATATATGAATATATTAGGGGTAAAAAAATAGAGTGTTTAATATTAAGAAATAGATAGAAAATTGTTTGGATATTTGGGACTTTTTTTGGTGTATGTTGTAAAGAGAAAATATGATGGATTGTGTGTTTTTATTTTGAAAGTTAAAAAGTATTTTGACAATCTATAAATAAATGAGCCCACGATTTCCTCTGATTTGCAGTAGCCCATGGATTTTTCTTTTTCTCTTTCCTTTTCTTTTTCTTTACAAGTAGAATTATTTGTGTTGAAAAAGAAAAATTGTATAGACTGTAACGAAACCAAAAGAAACCGAATTCATCATGGTCACACAAGTGCATGCACCTTTCTGTGTCTTTAGGACAAGATCAAGTGTAGTTTCTGTTCTTATCAGTTTAATATCTGGTAGACGGGCCATTGATCTGATGCATTAAAATAATTTTTTAGGGTAAAGCCCATTAAAAGAAAAAAAGTAAACTGTGTCATATTTGTCGTTTTGTGTTATAATGCGGGCCTTCCTTTGCTAATTTTGTCAACAAAACGTGGCTCGGAGCCCACATGTACCAGTTTTCGTTTGCTATCCTCTAATTATCAAATCCTAATTATTTCATTTTCAGGCCCATGACTCGAGAAATAAAGATGATAGAACCCTTTAACAATAATAAAAAAATATATAGAATTGAAAGAAACAATAATTGTCCTGCGAATTTTGATACTGACATGCACTTTGTTATTTTTTTTCACTGTATATTTGATTTTTTATTTGGACTATTTGTTTGATGTGTTTGATTTTAGTTAGTTTTTTTTTTTCATTGGAAATATTTAGGGCATGTTTGGTTTTTTAGATAAGATTAATAAAATTATAATGATATAATGGGATTACACTGTTGAAAATAATATAATACTGTATTTGGTGATTAGGATTATACAGTTTGGATATGTATTGATTTATCAATTTTTTGTTTGAATATAATAAGGATTAAATAATTAAACTAATGAATTTGCTAAAATATCCATTATAATAGGATAAATTAAAACTTCAATATTTGCATTCATTC
>JACGDI010005106.1:35348-62622 GCA_014898725.1 Jacaranda copaia
ATTCCCCAATCTAACTCATAAAATACAAAATTTAATCTCCAAAATATCCTTATTATTCACACTCTAATACATTCCCTAATACTATACTACTTGTCATAAATTATTTTCTTTACATTATACATATATACACATACTACCACCTATTCAATTTATATATAAAAATATTTTTAAAATATTTATTTCATCCTACTAATACAACTAAAAAATTATTAATATGATTGTCCCTTTTAAAATACAAACAAACAAACAAACAAATAAACAAACAATTTTTTTAAAAATATTTCTCAACCTCACTTCTCAAAAATTATTTTAACAAAATATCCTAATTTACAAACAAACAAAACCCAAATAAAAACACAAAAGAAAAACTCTCCCTCCAAGATATAGGGGAACGATGGACCATATGCCAAAATAGTGAGGGGGAAAGATACCATCGTACCAAGGCATCAAAAAGGAATAAAGAAAACAAGTATTTGCTGTAACCCACGTTCCTTTGGCGGCACTCCCGCACCACATCCCCACATTCCTTTCCCAAATTCCTGCAATTCCAAAATCCAAACTATATAATTCCTCAAGAAAAATAACGGTAAAACCCTTCCCCCTCCCCTTACTCCTTCATTCTCTCTGTGTTATATAACAAACGGTAAGTAACACTCTCTCAATCGTTCCCTCATTCTGCACAGCATCGATTTCCATTTTATCCGATACATGAAAACCTATATTGAAGAATTGCAGTTTCATTAGAGGTTTTCTGCTTCTTTTTGGTATCATTTTTAGCTTTGGGCGTTCGGAGCAAAGCAGAAGAGAGAGAATGGGTGCGTTTTGCGATGACGACTTCGCATTCTCATCAGATTGCAGTTTCGCGTACTCTCAAGATCCGAGATTCTCCAAGCACGTCCACGATAATGTCCATGGAAGCATTTATCTTGATCCGGTAACGGTCTCATATGTGGCTATTTTATGTGTTTTTCTTTTGTTGTTGCTTCTCTTTGTATTTTTCTTTTCCTGGTTATTGTCTTTGATTCTTTGTTTTTCTTTTGTTGTTTTTTTCTTTTCCCCCTTCTTTTTTTCTCCCTAAGTCAGTGGCATTACCTATTGAGCAAGTGATGAGTTTAAGTGCCTTTAATCTGGATTTTTATTCTGTTAAGTTTTTTTCCCAGCCAAAAATCTTTAGTTTTTGTGCTCAGCGGATGGATTGTAACTACAATCTTCAGAATTATTATGAAATTGTCTTGAACATTGTGAACCTGTGGTAAATGTTTCATTAGATTTACTATAAACTTTTCAAGAACATTTTGAAAGCTGTTTAAATGTTTTTATATGTTGGACTATATTATGGAAAAGTCTCTGTACTAGTATCTTTTCTTATGCATTGCATCCAAAATTTTGTTTTGATGCAAATCATTTCAACGGTTATATATTTATTTGCAGCTCTCTTTGAAATTCATTGACACGGAACAGTTTCAGAGGTATAAACTAGAACTGTTCTGCCTTCTTCTTCCTTTAGTGCTTCTGTCTGATTTTTTAACTTTTTTATATGTCTTTTTTAGTGTTTTGGTATCTCTATTGATGTAGTTGTGACAACTGAGTTTCTAATATGGTACTTGTTCTGTTGACAGGCTGCGTGATCTTAAGCAACTGGGTGAGTATGCTATATTTTTATTTTCTCTCTCAGTAATCTGTTCACTAATAGCTATGTTTGATTTTTGAGACATTTATGTTGAGTCCAGGAAATAAAACTCTTTAGTTATTCATGAAGTAGTAATCTCTGTTTATTTTAATGAATGACATGAGGAGAGCCCCATATGGTTGTTATCTTCTGCTATATCTGGATGTTAATTTTAAGGAAAATGCATCCTATTGTTTGTTTTTTTCCTCATACTTGTGTAACAAAGAACAATGTGTATGTTAATTTAGAAAATCAGTTGTAACTGATACATTGAATACCTTCTTTCTTTGTTTCTAATATCACAAGTAAACAATTGCCATCATTTTTTGCATTTTCCATTAAAGCTGCTTGTGTTGTTTGAATCCAGTGACTATCAGGAACAAATGTCATGGTATTATAATTCTTTTGATTAGGATCCTAATGAGGGAGGCATTTGATTTACTCATGAAACTTAGTTGCTTGCTTGAATAAGTCTGAATTGTCTGAACGTTTTTCCTCTAGTAAATTAATGTTAGGGGTATTGCAGCCATGTTTTATGACTTGCTTCCCCAGATTTTTAATTACTTGAATTTTTGCCTTTGTGTTGCATGTAGAGAGCCATGGTTACCATCATGGGGTTAAATCCTTGGTAATTTCTGGTTCTCAGAATCTCCATTCATTTATAAGTCATTTCAAAAGCCTGATTTTTGGTACATGAGGAGCATTATTTGTGAGGAGTCACCAACAGTTGCTTTCCTTTAGTTGTTAGGCTTCAACTTCCATTGAATAATTTGTTTTTCATCCTTAAATTATCAGGAATGGCACACATGGTTTATCCAGGAGCAGTACATTCTAGATTTGAGCATTCTCTTGGAGTTTATTGGCTTGCTGGTGAAGCAGTTCAAAAACTTAAGATCCAACAAGTATGATATCTGCGTGAAATATGTTCATTCAATCGTATAAATAAGTAATAGTTTTGTCTTTTGGAAAATTATGCCTTTTGCAGGGATTAGAGCTTGGCATTGATCGCTTTGATGTGCAAACTGTGAAACTTGCAGGTTCTTAGAAGAAAACTTATATATTCTAATGAAATTAATAATATCTATATGCACTCTTCATAAAATTTATGTACTCCAATGGATTTATTAATTTGCACTGTTATTCATGTTGCCAATCTGCTATGCATTAATTGACAGGGCTTTTGCACGACATAGGCCACGGGCCTTTTAGTCATTTGTTTGAACGTGAGTTTCTTCCCGAGGTTCTTAAGGGGTCAGAATGGTAATATTTTTTGACTGACTCTTTTTCATGGGATAATGGTTTTCTTGTTGATGATCGCAAATTCTTCTTCATAAGTTGCTTTCTTGTTTTAATAAACAACTGCATTTGTTGTTGTGTGAGAATTTTAATAGTTGTCGTTTTGAATACTAATTTTTAGTTTTATCACTCATACTTTTAACCCCACACCTACTCTTGCTCCCCCAATCCTACGTTGTGAGACTTGGCTAGAAAACCTCGGAAATTGTGCTTACGAATCTTCCCTATCTTGTGCAATGTGACTCGACAATTTAATATACTTAAACTACTAGGATACTAGTCCAGGATGTGTTATGTACCATCAATACTTGATGTCCTTAGTATCTTTGGTGCCTTTATGAAAGTTTGTAAGAATTCTTTGATCTCGAAGCCCCCTCCTTTAGTCGAACATACACATGCAATCATAGATGTATGACTAGTTTATATTTGCTAGTTCTGATTTTTGCAAATTGATCAACCTTTGGTCAATAAGAGCAATTAATATCATGTTCTGTTGCTTTAAAACTTGAGTTTGTACCTGTGTTTTGTGCTCCTTTTCTTCATAAATCTCATTTTTGTTGTGAGATAACTGTTTAACTGTGGTAAAGATGGTTATAGGTCTCATGAGCAAATGTCTGTAGGGATGGTGGATCATATTGTCGATGAGCATCATATTGACATAGATATGGAGACCATGAAAAAAGTGAAGGTGAGTTGGTGGTTATGTTTTACTGTCATCAGGTTTAGTTTTTGATCTGCTTGCTTTTTTCTCTTTCTTAAACTTTTAAAAAACATTTTTTGTTTGGTAATGAGAACTGCTATAGTCACTCTCTTTTCTGGAGTATTAATTTCTGCTATGCATCAGGTGCTTATTAGGTGTACTTGGTCCAGTGAAGAGTTTTGTTATGTACCTGGATATTAACCAGACCTCCAACCTATTCTTTTATCTAGATGGAAAGATATTGATAGCTACTGTTGTTTTAATTTCACTAACAAGTTTTTTCCTTCCGCTTTCTATAAGAATCTATTTTATGTTATACATATATATTACCTATAGCCATATATATTTCTCAGTGAATGATGTCTGGAGTTCCTTCTGCCATTAGTAGTTTAGTTAGCTCGCTCATGTTCTTTCGTATTACATATCTTCGTGGGTAGTATTTTCTTTAATAACGATCAATGTTGATTTCTTAGTTTGAACAAATTATATGCAGCATTTGTCTTCAGGCAAGTATTTGCTATTTGATATAGCAATTCTTTGGACAAGTTTGGTTTGATGAAGACATGTGACTAATTGTTGGAAAAATTCATACAATTAATTGCGGTGGGCCAATATTATACCTTTAGGTAGTAATGGAATTTGGCAATAAAACATGTTATATTTAGCTCAGTTGCTAGCCTCCTAGTCCTATATACACAAGCTATTTTCCTTACAAGCAAAGTTTTGTCGTTATTTCAAGATTACTTCTATGAGTATCACACTCCAAAACTTTGAGTTTCGAGGTAGAGAGAGCTGTTAGGAATTTTGATAATTCTTTCAAACCCTTAACCCTTATTTATAAGGACGCGGTGAGGGTTCAAGAAGGAGCCATTGACTTCTCATAAATTGTCTTATCCTTGGCTTCTTGAGGAAGCCATTCTATAGTTGCGAGCTTGCCAAAGATTTTTTTAGAAAGCTTCACTTTAACTTCTTGAGGAACCTTATCATGGAAGTCTCTCTATTGACTTGCCCTGCAAGCTTGCCAAAGCTTGCCAATATGAATGTTTATTTATAGTATGGCAAAAACCTGACCTAGTATATTTAACCCGATCTATTATATTTAGGTCATGGGTCAAAACTTGGTCCAAATTGCTATATCTCCCACTAAGACACATTTAGCATACTCTCACAAATCTTAGTCTTAAATATCTCATTCTCGTATCTTTATTTCATACAAAAATAGGGTGTTTGACCAATTGAGAAAAGAAAAATAAGGAGTGTTGTATTAAGACGTCACCAAACTAACACGACACTACAACTCCAAATAGGATCTTAATGTTCAAACAACTTATTTAGCGCCCATGGTGGACAAAGTTACATGATGCTGATTTTTGCAACACTAAGTGATAACAACCAATAAATATATATATCCCGATGTAGATTTATGTTCATCTCTATTTGTTGACCCATTAGCGTGCCACTAGCTTCAAACTATCCACATACACAAAATTAGTAGTCCCAAGCATTCTTTTGATATCATCCTAGTGCTTTGGATCATAATTATTTTGATATCAACTTACCTACCAACTAAAAAGCACTAGTGTTGTTGATTACACATTATTGCATATGATACTGATTAGACTTCCCACGTGTCATTGGTTGTGTCTTAGAGTTCAAGTGGCGATCATGACTTGAGGAGGCATTAGGTGCAACAAGGAGTTGTCAGGTAGTATGTAATTGTAAGGGCAAAAACAACACATGAGTGGAAACTCTTACGAGGTATGGATTGTGAAACTGTTTTAATGGCATATTCTATGAACTATGAGAATGCATCCTGCCAAGTTTGAAGTCATTTCGTATTTGTTTGGGCATCAAACATTAAGGGTGACCAAGAGCACTATTCTTGAGAGTAGCGGCAAAATGCATTGAGGAAAGGCTCTAACGGATTTGTTGGCAAAACTATTTAAATCGAGCATTACTTGGAGTGTTAGAATGTCTCCACCAAGTTTCACAGATAGATGGTTTCGATGAGTAGGAAATAGTGTCGTGGTTCTGATTTATTGTAGGGGCAATTCTTCTTCTATGGAAAATTAGATGGCGTTGGAATTTTGTGGAGTTATGCAGAAATCGAGAGTTACTTGTTGGTTCAAGTGACGACTAATTTGTAGTTTGGATGAGGAAGTTACAAAATGTATACCTCCTCAGCATTTTAATGTCTATTGTGGGCACAAGTATTTTTTCGTTTTGCCTATTATAAGGGGGCCATGCATGGTTGAGGATGGCAGGCATGCAAGGTTGGCATCGGTTGGCCCTCCTTGTGCTGTGATGGCACTAAGCGAGCTACTTTTGCCCTCAAGGGTCGACTCTAGGCAGTAATTTATTGGGTTGAAATGAGTAATGAATCATCATAATGACTCGAGATGGATGTCAGGGGTTGAAGGTTGGGTGGAACTTGAGATATTCTATTGCAAGATAAGAGTTTGTCTGTGATAGTAGTATTAGAACCTGAGTTTTTACATTGTGTGAGGATCCAAGTGTGGAAGTGAATTTATGCCAAGATGATAATCAAACTTTTGGAACCCTAATACTCTTTGAATAAGGAGATTAGCACATGAACTCTATACGAGGTAGTGGTTTCAAAATCTAGGACTTTTGACGGAACTATGATATGTTACAACCCAAATTGGAGGTGTCGGTCATTGAGTTTGCTACTAGGTGGCATTTTGTTTGTTTGCAGTGAGCAATTGTGCTTAGAAACTAAGCTATTAGGGTAATAGTTTGGCTTCAAGAGCTTCGTTATTGATGATTAATTGATTATTGCTTAGATGGAGCTTATTCACCTGAGTTTTAGTGCAAATGCCAGTTGGGTGAATTTTTGTAACCTAAATGGTTAGTTGTGGTTGGTAGCACTTAAAAGAGTACTATTGGAGTACCTACCACATTATTGACATCTGTGAATTGGGTGAAGTTTAGTAACCAAATTACAGTTTGGTCATGATAATTAGGTGAAGTGTGGTAACATGATTGTTTTATGTTTGTTAACTCTATTTGCAACATAAATAACTTTGGGTCGGCAGTTTGTTTGCGCTATGTGCATGGCTATTGGAAATTGCATGCGACAAGAAATTGGTGAAAAAAAAAAGTCATTTTCTGGCAAGCTTGCTTATGGGTTGTTTACTTTTTTGGAGTTAGAGTAGCAACCATGACTTGAGGAAGAGTTATGAACGACAAGGACACATAAGGGCAAAAATGGCCCATGAGTAGGGGCTCTTATGAGGTGTTGATTACGAAATTGTTTTGATGACATATTCTATGAGTTGTAAGGATGCTTCTTAGCAAGTTTGAAGTTATTTTATATTCATTTGGACATTGAACATTAGGGGCGATTGTGAGTGGTCTTTCTGCGTGGGATTAGCGGCAAAGTACATTGAGTAGAGGGCTCTAATAGATGAGTTTGGCAAAATTGCTATGGTAGGGTATTCCTTGAAGTGTTACGAAAGTCTCTACCAAGTTCCACATATAGATTTTAAGCGGGAAATAGCTTTGATGTTTAGAGTGCAGTAGTGTAGTAACATTATTGTAATTCTAGTTTATTGTGAGGGTAATTCCTTTTCCATGGAGAATTGAATAGGCTAGAATTCTGCTGACCTAACGTAGAAGTGGAAACTACTATTAGTTCAAGTGGTGGGTAATTTAAAGTTCGAATGAGCAATTACAAATTGTATACCTCAATGTCTACTGTAGGTTTTTTTTTTTTTTTTGGGTCAAGACTATATAAGGGCGGCATGCATGCTTGAGGATGATTGGCATGCACAGTGGGCATCAAATCGGCCCTTTGCATGTTGTGATGGCACAAAGTGAGAAACTCGTCAAGGGCTATGGGGAGCCAATGGCTAGCTCTAGACATGTCAAAGGAGTGTTTAAAGTTCCTCGATGGGTAGGTAATCCCACGGGTGAGATGGAGCTAGGAAGGCCCATGATGGATATAGGAGCGTGCTGAGAAGTTGCAAGAGGAAATGCAATTGTTCCATGGACTTCGAAAATTATGGAGCAACACTTCTAGGTTGATTGAGTGATTGAGGCAAGCACCCTAATATGTGGCAAGTTGAGGTAAGATGTTGGCATGTGGGAATCAATGTCATGCTTCGTGTGGGACTAAATTAATATGATGGCACATCACATAAGCATTGGACTTACATATGGCTTTACTCGAGCAAGGCATAAACAATGGGCTCCATGATGAGCCATGTACCTAGGCGTTTCGAGTGAGTGACGAGCAAGAGAAATGCGTTGTGGATGTGCGAGCGGCGCTCAGTGCTACGACGGATCGATATTGCTTCTTTGCCATCAATAGATTCATGTAGGGACCTAAGATCGAGGATGTGCATGTTGGCTAATCAGGGATTGTTAAGGAAATATGCTTGGCAAGTAAGAAGCGACTTAGACATTGTGGGTAGGTAAGTGGGCGCAACATTGAGAGATGTTCAAATGCTTGTTTATGTTGGTAAGCTATTTGGCTAAAATCAGTAATAGGTCATAATAAAGACTTGAGATGGATGTTGGCGGATTGAAGATTTGGTGGAACTGAGATGCTATTATAGATAAATGAATATTTTGCTGTAAGATAAGCGTTTGTCCATGACGCCACGACTCTTGTATATGGAACATTTGCCATTTACTTCTTTTATTCCACAATTTTTGGCAAAATCTTTTAATTAAGAAATTGGTGTGTTTACAAGATTGGCATTTTACATACAAAATCACTATATAATTCTCTTTAGATGTCACTTGAGCTAAACTTAAAAGTTTCTCAGAATGACTTTGTTGAATCTTTAAATCGAGTATGCATTTAGCCTCTTTCATGTCTTTTCATTTTAAAAGTAGAGGACAACAATTGGTTGTCCTCTCAATTGATGACACTATATATCGTTCCTAGTCAACAAAAATATCATCTACTTATAGCGAGAGAATCAAAAAGCTTCTTCACTTCTCTTGATATACATGGTGGTCTTTCTTGACCATTGTAAAGCCAATCAAGTGATACCTTGTTGAAATTGATTGTATCACTACACGGACAATTGCTTCAAGCTATAGCTTGTTGATAGGTAATTTTTCCACACTTGCTTCGATGCATTTGTGGACTTTTTTCTATCGGTCTTCGTTGAGTAGAATACTCATACTAACCTTGGGTGTGCTATTTTTATACTCTGCAATTGTTGGATAAGATTGTGAAACCTTACCTCGTTGTATAGAGATATGCCTTCTTGAAGATCTTGCACTTGTAGCATATAGAGTTGCAGGTCCCTTTGACTTCACAAATGCTAGAAAAATCTTCTTCAAAGAAATCTAATGATACTTGACTTAAATCTTTGTCATTGATCTGTTGGGGGTGTTCATCATACATTATATAGCCCTTTGAGTCTGCAAAATACTTTATAAAGATATGCTTGCTAGCTCTAGGACCTAGTTTCCTATGCTTATGAGAATTATTGTGAACAAACCTTACGCACTCCAAATAAGGCTTTATGTTGTGCCACAATTCATTGGGAGTCAAAGGAACTAATTGTGAAGGCTGAAAATTTGATATATAGGCAAAAACGATGCTTGCTCTTATTCAAGTTGGAATTTATGTTGGCCAGCATGTGGGACAAGAGTAATTGCTTGTTCATGTTCAGAATCTTTGCATTATGATAAAAGTTTAATGCGGTTTGCAATGTTGTCCAACGTAGCATGCTCATTATGTCCAAGCACAAGTTTATCACGTCTTAAGTTTACTTAAGTAGTGACCTCCCTAGAATGACCTTCGGACGTTAGAATCATTGTTCATTAATGAGCTATACTCCAACATTCTGAAGCTCTTCAATTGTATCCTTCATCACATCAAGATGTTGGATTATTATATGTTTCACCTCATGTATGTATTTAATGTGCTAAGGTGCCATGATATGAGATCTTCAATGCATCCCATAGCTTTTAAGCCGCAAGATAATTTCCAAACTTACAAACCGCATTATTGTGCATGCAACTTAACATAGTAAAGCGTGCACTTCTATCTTAATCTTCTCATTCGTTTTATGTCAAAGTCACGTTGATCTTCAGCAAGTGGCTCACATTTTGGCATAATTGGTTTAATCATGACTTTTCAAAGTGATCAAAGGTTTTTTCTTTGTGGAGTAGGTACTAAATTTTTGTATTCTAAATAGCAAAATTTTTGCAAAATTTATCAGTGCCATGAAGATTACAATAAGTAGCTTGGGAGTCCATAGGTGCTTGCCAAAACATTTTAACTCAGGTAAATATACCTTATTTGTTTTTAAGCTAGTGAGAATAAAAAATTGCACGCTCAACTGGTTATCATTTCCCACCTAATTAATGTCTATAATGAAATTTACTAATCTTGGATCACATAATTGATTGTCCTTTTATTCATAAGCATGCATGCAATATGGAAACTTATCCCATATGGGCTACATTGCATATGGTGCATCATGTTGCGATAATTTACCACATGGTTATAAAAGTGAAATTACACCTTTTACATCACATTGTCTCAGTTAAGCACATGTTTTACAAATAAGAATTTACATGAGATATATTTCTACTAGATCAAACTAGTGGAATTAATAAATTGGGTTACATACTATCATGCACCCTTTAATATCTCTCACAACCATGAAGAAATAATGGAAAATAAAGAAGCAATTTTTCGTGAGCACCTAATTCCCAATGTTCATTCATCCACCATTGCGACTTTTAAAGCAAGAAAATGCATTATAATTTCACCAAAGTAATAGTATGCTGTTATGAATTCATGCTTATAAAATATCAAAGTACAGTCAACTATATACTAGGCTGAAACATAATTTTCTGAACACATAAAAATTTTGGTCATAAATTGATTACACAGCTAATTATAATCAAATTTCTAAGCCAAAATATGGAAAGAAAATTATATAAAATATTTTTCTTGGACAAAAAATTCCTAGAAAAATAATAGAAAAACTAGAAATTTAAAGGAGGCAACTTTATTAGCTGGAATAATCGAAATTTGCCACCCCAAGTCGTTGAACATGCTTCAAAAAGCTCATGTGCCTATAGGCATGTGGTTGTGCACCTAGTAAGCTACGGTTACTAATTGGGTGCAGAGTAACTACCAGTTTAGGTGACATGTTGCCCCACCTATATCAACCACAACATGCCACTTAGGTGATACATGGTAGCTCGCTTTCTATTCTACACATGGTTGCCATGCTAGCATGCACATGGCTTCCATGGAGGCATTTTATCGTGTGAGTGACAGTGTGACGCCATGCTGGCACAGTGGACGTTATTGTCACACTAACACAGCTGGTTGTGTATTTCCCAATGGAAGCTTCAAATTAGCATATCTTGCTGTATTTATTATGGTGGCCAAATATTATACCTTTGAGGTGGCCGAGGAATTGACAATAACCAACATCATATTCAACCTAGCTACTAGTCTTCTAATCATAGGGTTTTCTCGCTATTTTAAAATTACTACCATGGTAGTTTCATGTACTGCACACCAAACATTTGGGTTTTTTCATGATTACCCAAGAAAATATTATGAAAATAATTCAATAGAGAGCTCTTGGGAATTCTCAATCTTTCCTTAAACCTTTAGCCCTGATTTTATAAGGGTAGGGTGAAGACTTCCACTTAACTTCTCATAGAAGTCTTATCCTATTTATAGGGGAGAGCTTCTTAAGGAAGCCATTTTGTAGCTTCCCGAATAAGCAAGCTTCCTAAAACTCGTCAAATATGAATGTTTATTTAGATCTCTGGCCAAAACCTAATTCAATCTATTTGGGCCCTTGGCCAATTCCTAGTTCAGATTGCCACACTTATTATGCTGCACATCATAGTTTCATGATGGTTGCAATATGATGTTAAATGTTTTGGCTAAAAGTTTATTCGATGGTATTATATCTTTCAATTTTTGTGGGGTTGATGCAAGTTTGTGTTGAGCTTGTCTCAAAACAATGGTTCCATTTTCTAATATATGTAAGATACTTCTATTGAGTACATCTTAGGCTCCTAAGATCTGAATTCATTTCTTTCAACTTCTAACTTGTTGGCAGGAAATGATACTTGCAAGTTCTAAATATGCTACAGCCAAAGTAAGTCTAGTTTGTAAAGATTGTGGTGCTTTTTATCTTATCAGTGACAATGCAGCTTTATTGTATGTTGGTTACGTGTTCTGATTGAATCATTTATCTTCTAATCTCCAGGACACAAAGGAAAAGCGTTTCCTATACGATATTGTGGCGAATGGTAGAAATAGCATTGATGTTGACAAGTTAGTAACTTCAACGCTAGAACCAGATTTCTCTTTTAATGCCGTCCTTTTTTATATTCTTGTTCACTTTCATTGCTTGACTATGTGATTGATATAGTTACTGTGCTGCAGGTTTGATTACATTGTCCGTGATTGTCGAGCATGTGGTTTGGGATGCAACTTTCAGTTTCAAAGGTTTGTTCTCAAATTTCCTTTACAGTTCAGTTCACTTGCACACAGCTTAACAACAGCTTGGGCAAGAAATTACTAACTACAACCAGAATTCCTTAATCATTTTTTTCCTATTTCAGGTTGATGGAGAGTATGAGAGTGATGGGAGATGAGATATGCTATCGGGCCAAAGATTGTAAGTATCTAAATGACAGAACTGAACATGGAACTTTTGCTTAGTTATCTATCCTATGTTACTGAGTATAAATTTCAGATCTCACCATCCATAAGATGTTCGCCACACGAGCTGATCTGTACAGAACTGTTTATACTCATGCAAAAGTAAAGGTATGGATCATTGTAATGTTCACTTCTGCAGTTTATTTAATTGTGTATTTAAAGCAGGAACGCAAATTATATTCTGTGTTTTGTGTCTTAAGCTGGTATGTGCGTGTGTGTATTTTTTCCCCCCAGTTGATGATAGTCACTGATAATTTGGTTATCTTCAGGCTATAGAGCTAATGCTTGTAGATGCCTTAGTTAGTGCAAATGATTATCTACAGATAGCATCTCACATTCAGGATCCTTCACAATATTGGAAGGTTTGGGAACTCTCCTATTTGTGTTATTATTAAATTGCTTACTTCACTAGGCCATAGATCTCGGATTGAAAACACAAGCCTGTCGATGATTGAAGATACCTATAGAGGTTTTTCTTTGTTGTAGTTGGATGACACTATTGTCAAGACCATTGAGACTGCCCCAGATCAAGAACTAAAGGAATCTAGGGATTTGATCCTTCGCATTCGCCGGAGAGATTTGTATCAGGTCTATAATTTTAGTTCTCAATGATTATTGGGTAGTATTACTCTCTATCTTCATTATGTTTACTCCCAATGTATTTTGTAAAAGATGATATGCTCACAAGCTATTTTGCTTTTGCAGTTTTGCAATGAATATGCTGTTCCAAAGGACAGAGTGGAGAATTTTAAGAAAGTCACTGCACAAGATATTGTTTGTTCACAGGTACAGTGCATGCTTTTGGAAAATAATCTATGTGCTCTATAAGCTTCTTTGTCGGGGAAAGTTTCTGCATTTTATATGAGGGGTGAATAACTATTGATTACATAGAAAAGTGGCGGCATGACAATAAGAGAAGAGGATGTCGTGGTTAGCAATGTTCGGATTGATTTGACTTGTGGCAGGCTTAATCCTCTTGAAAGGTACTTATCCATGATGCAAGAAACTACTAACCCATTTCCTTGTGCACAAAGCAACATATTTGAGTGGCTATTTTAACGTTTCTCATTCTTTGCGTGCATGCTTCTTCCAGCATCAAGTTTTTCAAGGTATGGATCCTTTGTCCCAAATTTTAAGTGTTAGGAATTCTGGCCCTTGTTGGATTTACTTCCCGATTTTACTTTCAATTCTGCAACTTTTGACAGCCCCATTTGTTCAGGATTATGATAGCGAGGAGAAGTTCTCTATTTCTGATGATCGCATCAGCCACTTGCTTCCAACTTCTTACCAAGACATGATTGTGCGAGTGTATTCCAAAAAGCCTGAACTGGTCTCTACAATCAGCTATTGAAAATATTTTATTTCATATGCTTATCTAGTTGCCCATATAAATGCTGGCTTCTAATGCTTTTGCAGGTTGGAGCAATTTCTGAGGCTTTTGAGAATTTTCAGTTGAAGACTTATGGCATCAAAGCACAAGTACATCCAACACCAGAGAAGAAAAAGCGACGGCTATAATGCTTCTAGTATGCCCATAATATATTGTCTTTTCCTCTTATAACATGTAGCAGCCACGCACTATAATACATATACACTTACCAATGTCTTATTTATACATGTATACTTATTCTATTGCATATAATACACAGGCAATTGTATTCTTCCTTGGAAACAATGTAAAAGGGCTTGAACTAAGATATATGCATGTATCGTATAAACAAACCTGTGATTGTGTTGTTTGCTGGGAGCCTCATTTGACATTTAAAAAGCTTTTGTTCTAGATGCATATCGAAATAGTGCCCTTGCATTACACGCATGCATCCATAGCCTTGTTTCGCTCGAAAATTTAGTTTGATGTTTACAAGGACTCAACTTTAGAAGTATATCCATATATTAGATTTTTTTTTATTTGCTTAAAGGAAGTATTGGATCTTTTTGCATAGTACGGAGCTTTTGAACCCTTGCTTTGTGTAGACCTCAAATTTTAGAGGACATAGTGAAGGCCTAGGTGAAGTCACTTTTACGTGCTAATTCATAGGTAGTTTAATTAACTTGTGAAAGGAGTGGTTCAGCCGTTCAGGCAATTTTGTTTTTCTTATGTCTCTCATGTAGATAGTCAGACGTCAAATGCTTTTATGTTTGAGTTCATAGATCTTGATTAAATCATCGTTTTCTTTGAGTTTTATGCGAAAGTCTTCATTTTCATTGCTTAAGATTGCTTTATATTCCTTTTCATTGCTTCATAATGGACGCCATATAAGAACTTCCCCCTGATTATTTGTGCTTTTTTAGCTTATGAATACATGGAAAACATGCACTGTCTTAAGTGAAATTGCATAAACTGTTACGCAGTCCATTTTTATCTCTAGCATTTAGAATATATTTTGGCAATTCATTTTGAGCGGATACCATCCATTTAAATCGTGATTCTCTTGCATTTTTGTACTATTGGAAGTGGAATCATCTTTAGTTTTCTCTGGAGACTTTTGATTTAGAGGGTGTTTGGTTTAATTTATTCAAAAGATTTTATAAGTTTTTATATCTCATAAGATATTTTTGGAGCTTATAAGATGTTATATTTTTTTTAAAAAAAATAAAATTTTAAAGCGTTTGGATAAAAAAAAATCTTGGAGCTTATAAGATGTTAGTAATGAAAATTTTGTAATTAAATTGATAAAAATTAAGGGGGTTTATTAAGATTTTAAAAATAAATAAGAAATTATTTATTTGTTTTTTAAAAAAATTATAAGTGCTTAATATTTTATTTTAGAAATTTATAAATTTTTTTAAAAAAATTATTAAATATTTATAGACGTTTTATAAGTTCTCAGATATTTTATAAAATATTTTAACGAGTTTATAAGTTCATCTAATCACCTTTTTAGACGCAAATGGAATCATTGAGGAGGAAGTGGTACTTGCACTTAGTGGCTATGCTTTGGCCCAGACCGTACTTTTATTGAATATACGGTTCCGTAACACTTTTGCTCTCCACAGGGATGTAAATATTCGAGTAATTTAATCGGTTTGTTTAAATAATTACAGCAGTTGATACAGCAAATTTCCTGGGAATCTCCGCAGTTGCATCTTTCTTGATATGATAAACAGTTGTGGAATGTTACTGTTCTCACTTCTCACCACGCGGTTGAAATAAATTGAATGGCAGTATCTTTTTTATTTTTTATTTGTTTACTAGTGAGCCAACCAAATACAGATATTATATCAAAATATTGATGATTAAATTATTATAGGAAATAATTAGATGATAAATGTCACATCAAACTAGGAAGAAGTTAATATATAAAATTTGACAAGCAAAAAGGCGAGAAACATGCAATTCTTGGTGGGAAGGTTGTTGCAGGTCTGTTTCTATTGTGGGAAAAAGACTCGTGAATAATTATGATTTTAAATGTCAACTATTTCTTAATATCTCGTTCGTTCAAATATAAATGTTATAAATGTACAATTTTTGTATGCGTCACCCTCTGGTAAAGTTAAAAAAATAAAGAAATTCGTTAGATTGATTTGGGCTTTACTATCCCATCATCTTAAGTAAATTAGTCCACCAACGTGGGCAGACAATTAATCAGAATATTTAGTTGATTTTATTTGGGCATGTTCTTTTGGCTTTTGGGTGAATTGTAGAAAATATTTTGGGAGAATGTGCTTTTGAATTTTTTTTTTGGAGAATGTGTTATGCGTTTCTTTTTATTTTGGAAAAATATGAAAAATGAATTAAGAATGAGTTTGTTTGTTTTTTTATATTATGAGGGGAGATAAAATTTATTTTTTGATGTCAAATCAATTATTTTTTTTTGGATTTATATAGTAAAAATGATATATATATATATTTGTAATGATTGAAATATGATTATAGGTTGTGAGAATATTTTAGGTATTAAAATTTTGTTTGGATGTGATGTGATGTGAAAATGAAAATGTGTTTGGATGAAATGTTTGAAAATAGAATGATTATGTTATAAATGTAATAATTATGTTAGTTTTCATAGTTTGTAAATAAAGAGAGATAGAAATAATAAAATAAAAAAATATATATAAGTTATTTGAAAAAGATATATAAATTATTAGAAAATATGTTTTGAAAATAAAAATAAAATTAATATTAGATAAAAATGATTAAAAATAATAATTTTTATTTTTAAAATAATTAAAAATGTTAAAAGGTGAACTGAAAATGAAATCAAACACCCCGTAACAGAGCCTTCACTTTTCCATACCAACCCGACAGGCGGAGGTCCCAATTAAAAAAAATAAAAATAAAAATTGATAGTGGCTAGAGCATACTTTGGTATTGGACAAAGGCAGCATTAATTGCATGGGTACAGCCTTCCTCAGATAGACTCATTTTCGTATACTCAATAGCCTCAAATTTTGTGCAAGACTTTACTTTCCAGTTTCTCACTTGACCGTCCGATCCTTGGAGAGGGCCAGAGGGATGGCCTTTATTAAGTAAATAAATAGTGAGGCTGAGGCCACTAAAACAAATTCCATCATTAGGTTCCGCGGTCTAAGCCTTTAGAATTATTGGGGCAATACGTTGCTAAGATTCATATCACTAATTTGGTTTTAAGAATTAATTGTACAATGGGGTTTTGTTTGTATTTGTTTTACAATTTGAATATTTTATTTTATTTTATGAATATATATTAAGTGTATTGAATATTTTTTATAAAAATAATTAATTGAAAAATATATATACTTGATATCTGTTCAGTAAGCTGGAATAAGAGATTAAATGCAAAATGCTTATATACATTATGTAACTTCTTATATGGAAATTTGAAGTTATCATCAAATGCTTCTAAGAATTTGCTAAAATTGAAATAATTGAAAATTTTGAATTACAATATTCAGAAAAAAGAAAAAAAAAAGGAAAATGAGTTTATACTTAAAATAAGAGATGAAACACAAAATGTTTATATATATTATGTAACTTTTATGTAGAAATTTATATGGTGATGGAGTTATCATCAAATGCTTCTAAGAATTTGCTAAAATTAGAATACTTGAAAATTTTAAACCACAATATTCGGAAAAAAGAAAAAAAAATAATAAAAAAGAAACGAGATTATGCTTTTAGGTATAAAATTGAGTATGAGTAGGGATGGCCATAGGATGCGTTTGGCTCAATCCATTACCTTATCTCGGCCCACACCCCGTCCCACCTTGCCTCAAAAAGACCCCTCCGCCCCTGTCCTTTCTTATCCCATCGGGTTGGTGGGTTTAATCTGCCAACCTAAAAAAAATTAAAAAAAATCAGAATTAATCAATAAATAAATTATTAAATCAAATTACATGACAACAATTAAAATTCATATTTTAGGTACAAAAATAAAAAATTCATAAAAACAAAATAAGATTTCACAAACAAAATAGGAGATAATAGTAGAATTAAAATAACAACTTTAAATTATTTGAATATTATTCTTAATTTAAAAAATATAAAATAAATTATACATAATATATTTATTATTATATATATAATTTATATAGGGCATGTTTGGGAACTAGGTAGTCTATCGCTGTAGAGGATCAAAGAAAATATAAATTATATCTATCCTCAGGAGTTATCCCTTCTCCTGTTGATTTCATATTAGCATATATGATGGTCAGAGATTATCTTTATTAAATCTTGAAGTCCCATATCAACGAGCCCCATTAAGCCACTCCAAATTTGCTACATTCAAAATAAATTGAGTTAGAATTTGAATTTTGACAAGTACTATTGTCATCCTTAATTATGAGCAAGTTATGTTTATAATTTGCATTTAAATCCTATGGCTATGAGCCCTCGAGCAGACTTCCAGGAGTTCTTGGACTTTTGTCCGCAAATATATAATTTTTTTTGGCCGAAATTAATCATTTAACTAAATCACCAGAATCTTTTCGTTAAAAATATTAAATATATTTGAAGGCAATCACATCACATCACATCACATCACATGCAACTAATAATCTGACTGACGACGAAGTCCTCTGATAAATTAGTCCAAATCCCAACTGATAAAAACTTCCCAGAGAGAGTGTGACAGTTGCTACCTGTTTCTCTCATCCTTCTACTTTACTGATTAATCAGAAAGAAAAGGAGAAAAAATCTCCGCCGACGTCGCATTGGCGGTGGCGCGTGACCGGAAATGACGGAGGATAATCGCGGGGGAGGCGGCAGAGAAGGTGGGTTTGTGCGGGCAGATCAAATAGATCTGAAGAGTCTAGATGAACAACTCCACCGGCATCTCGGCAGAGCCCTGAGTTTGGAACAGAAAAAACAAGGAAATGGAGAGAAGCGACGAGAGGAAATGAGAGAGATTCCGGTGAGGCATGAGTGGGAAATCGATCCCTCAAAGCTGGTAATCAAATCCGTCATAGCACGTGGCACTTTCGGAACCGTTCATCGCGGCGTTTACGACGGACAAGATGTTGCCGGTATTTTCAGAACTTTAACCGTTTTCTTGTTATTCTGAGTTTATTAGAAAATTTCAGGACGTTAGTATTGGCTTTGAATTCTTGTTTATTACTTGTAATTTTTATGCTGTGTTTGAATTGGATTGAAGTTGGTGTAGGGTTTTTAGTTAGTTAGGGTAAAGAGATAGAATATAGTGAGATATGCTGCTTGGGTTAAGTTGTGGAGGTTGGATTGCTCTTCTGTAGGTGTGGGAAATACCGAGAGAGAAAAGCAAAGAACTAGAGTTTTGGGGTGCCTCACAATCACTGCCAGAGATTGCAAAAAATTAGAGCTAATTACAAATTAATTAGACAGAAAGGAAATAACAAATTATTGAGGTAATAAGATAAGATGAATTTACCTCAGTAGTAGGGATTATGTATTGTTCACACTGATCTTGATAAGAAATTAGAGCTAATTACAAATTAATTAGACAGAAAGGAAATAAGAAATTATTGGTATAATAAGATAAGAAGAATTTACCTCAGTAGTAGGGATTATGTATAGTTCACACTAATCTTGATATGAGTCTTGAGCTGCTACTGCAATTTGTTCTCTTTGCCTTTTCTTCATTTCCCAACAGTTAGTTCCTTTTTTACTTCTCTCTTCAGTAAAACTTCTTGACTGGGGGGAAGAAGGCCACAGGACACAGGCTGAAATAGCTTCAGTCAGAACAGCTTTTGCTCAAGAAGTTTCTGTATGGCACAAGCTTGATCATCCTAATGTAACCAAGGTAACTTTTTGCTGCTAAAAGCATGTTTTTGTTTCATATGTCCTTTATCTTCTAACGCAAGTTTATTGACCATTAATTGTTCTTTTCCGTTTTCCATTTATTTGTATGATGTCATGTTGACATTTACATCTGTTTGCTCTATGAACTAATAACATAATGAAGACTTATTTTATGATAAAGAGAACTATTTCAGGATCCATACCTGAAGCATTGCGTTTGAATTTCAATATAGGTGTTGCTGTGTCTATTATATATAGTTTTTGGGATTAAGAAGATTGTTTTATATTGATGTCGTGCATTCTTGTTGAATCACCTTTGCAGTTCATAGGAGCCACAATGGGTGAATCAGAGCTAAACATACAGAAAGATAATGGTCATTTCAGCATGCCATGTAATGTTTGTTGTGTTGTAGTTGAATATCTAGCTGGAGGTACCCTTAAAAATTTCCTCATAAAAAACCGGAGGAGGAAACTTGCTTTCAAAGTTGTCATCCAACTAGCTTTGGATCTTGCACGAGGGTAAACTTCCAAGTTCAATTTTAAATGTGATTCACTTTGTCACATAATTTTCACATTGGCTGTGATGTTTTGTTGCTTAGTAAGTCGGTTTGCTTTATAGCATTAGTAAATCGATGTTGCGTCAAGTCCAAGTTGGTCACTTAAGCTATTCACATTAATTTTTTACAGGTTAAGCTATCTTCAATCCAAAAAGATCGTCCACAGGGATGTGAAAACAGAGAACATGCTACTTGACAAGAATCGAACACTAAAAATAGCTGATTTTGGAGTTGCACGTGTTGAGGCTGCAAATCCTAATGACATGACTGGCGAGACTGGAACACTTGGTTACATGGCACCTGAGGTATTTACTTGAGCTTTCAAGGTTCAAGTGTATGATGGCCACAACTGTAAGCATGAAACTGTGGCTAGTCTGTCATCTTACTATCGAGGATATTCATTGTCTGCTAGCAGCCACTTACTGTCTCTCCCTTCCATCTATCACAGGTCCTCAATGGTAAGCCTTACAATAGGAAATGCGATGTATATAGTTTTGGCATTTGCTTATGGGAGATATATTGCTGTGACATGCCATATCCTGACCTCAGCTTCTCAGAATTGACTTCAGCTGTAGTGCGCCAGGTAGATCTCTCTCTCTCTCACACACACACAGAGTGTGTGTACACTATGTTTTTCAAATGCTTTAATTTGAATGCTGAATGAATTCTTCTCCTTGTTTGTGGGAACTGCATTTTATGTGAACATGATGCAACTTTAATTTAAGATCACTGTCACAATTATTGTTAGCATTGTAATTGTTAAGATGGGAAGTCATAATTGCCCCTTGCAGAATCTGAGGCCAGAGATACCTCGATGTTGCCCAAGCTCTCTTGCCAACGTAATGAGACGATGCTGGGACGCCAATTCTGACAAGAGGCCTGAAATGGATGAGGTTGTTTCCATGTTGGAAGCCATTGACACATCAAAGGGAGGGGGTATGATTCCTCTTGATCAGCCTCAAGGTTGTTTCTGCTTCCGCAGTTATCGGGGGCCTTGAGAAAATAGTTCCAGCTCTTCAAAGATTCCGAAGTTAATTTCTAACTTCTGAAGTTGTACAATGTTGAAATAAACATCGTATTTAACTAGTAAACATCTTTATGGACTGGTATCTCTTAGCCATGGATTCCGTAAAGCTATATCCACTTCACTGTAATTTTAGTGAATTAGCTGTGATCCTTTGGTGTTATTGCTCAACATCTGTTGCAAGATGAGCTCTACCATGGAGATTGTTACCTGGTGATCCCGAGGGGAAGTAACAATATATGATAGTCAAACTAAAATCAATGGAACTGTCCTGATCATAAGCTGATTTGTACTTTCCTATGTTTCGTGACTTAACAAATGTAAGGAAGTTATACCATTGGATGTCTAACATTTTTGTCATCATAAACTGCTTTTAAGATATGCATGGCATACATATACATACCTTGACCTAACACAGAAACTTTAATTTGATTCAATGATAAAAGATTCGATGAATTAAATTTTAAATTATAGCACTCGTTCATTCATAATACATATTATAAATAATCAAAATAAGCTCGTTAAAATTACAAATCGAATTAATACATATCTATATATACATTGGTAATATGATATATATATCAATATAAACAAAATAAAATATATTAAAATTATACATCAGCTTGTGGGCCTTGAGTATACGTACAAACAATTGAGGAAAGAACAAGTTTAAAATAACTTGGGATTTGACCGGCTCATCGTGTGTGCACCCCTAATTGCTGCACTTAATAAGTTACATTTTTTATAATGAAGTAAGATCTGCACTCAAATTCTTATAATGAAATAAGACTTGCACTCAAATCGTTCTATTATAGAAGAGGATTTGCAAAAGCCAATGAAGAAACAGGCTCTCTCCCCAATTTCAATGCTCAACGAATTTTGGCTTTTGGCACAATACAACAATATTACTGAATACAAAGAATAAGAAGTCTCTCTCATCTCATCCATGAATATTCAATCTCAAACTAACGGTGAAAAGTAGACATATATCTAAGCAGCAATCTTGTAGCTTGGATTAACAAGATTATCCAAGCCTGCTACAACTTGCATTGACTCTATAACATCCCCAACCTTCAGGTCCGCAAGAAAATCCTCATTTTCTGTAACATAACCGAATACTGAATAGCGTCCATCCAATATGTTGGCGTTGCTAGGAGTTAGTTCACTTTCTTTCAATAGCCAAAACACCTGGCTTGAGGCGGAATTGTTATCAAATTCCTGACATGATGAAAAAACCAATAGATTCAGACAAATCTTTTGTCTATTGAATTGAGTCATTATATCCACTCCACAATACAGTTCGCTAAGTTGAGAATCTTCACCTCTCGGGCCATGGCCAAGGTTCCAAATGCGTTAAACGGAAGCTTTGTTTGAGCTTTGTATAGACCAAGCTCCTGTCCAAGGTCATAACTTATATCATATTTGGGGAGGAAAAGAAATTGACACACTTCTAAATGAGGGATGAAACTCTATGCACAGAAGCTTCTTTTCTCAATTGAAATTCTAATGTTGTTTTTACCACCTAATGCTTTAGAACTTTGAGTTTTTCATTTTACAAATTTTTTGGGCTGTACTTAGTGCATTAGGCAGTTGTGTGAAGGAGGTGAATGGGGATACAGAAAAGCTTGTTTATATTGGTGATCAAAATGGGTTTTGCAAACTTACTTCCAGAGTTTGTCCATAGAAGGGTGTCTTTTCTCCATTCACCATAATTTCCAGAGGAATTGTCCTGGTTTTTTCTGTACTAGGGTCAATGAAACCCTCAGCAGGACCTTCAGGGTCCCCCGTTTGAACAACAAAGCCATCCGCTATAGAAGAAAGGATGATACAAATCTATAAGGGTCATTGAAATAGATTGTCTAATTATAACTTGGTTTCTTGATTAAAAACAAAATAAAATTATAACTTAGATAGGAATGTGCATGTCAATAAGCAAACTTTGAGGGATTGTATAGAATATTAAAGGAATTTTCTTCAAGCATACTTGCCTCTCTGGATCTCCATGCCGTCATAGAAATGCCTTTGCACCAAATCCACAAAATTTCCAGCAGTTACAGGGGCATTATAACCATCCAAAACAATTCGGAATACACATTCATTCAGGTTAGGGTTGTCCTTGACCTTGACCTTCATATCCACAGTTGCTCTCCCCTTCAGCAATGGCATATTTTTGTATTCATCGGGCACTTCATATGGAAAGCCATCAATCATATCCTCTTCAACACTGCAGAAATCCAATGCCCCAGGAAGATCTCAGCTGCAGTCAATGACAAGGGTTTAAATGAGAAGAGCATATTTTAGGAAGGTTAAATTTTTTAAGTTCTTCCCATTTTCTAGACGTAGAGAGGAATTATTAGAAAATATGT
The DNA here is from genome assembly GCA_014898725.1 of Jacaranda copaia. NCBI lineage: Eukaryota > Viridiplantae > Streptophyta > Magnoliopsida > Lamiales > Bignoniaceae > Jacaranda > Jacaranda copaia. Next base: position 58,845 of record JACGDI010005106.1, read on the forward strand.
GAGGGTTCTGATCATTGGTGGTTCTAATGGATATCACTTACTCTCCATCTATCTTCATGTTTGCTGCCATACAAGGTCAATTTTTCATCTTTTGAATAGTTTAATTTGATGATGCCAATATTATCAACCTTTTAAATCATAATATTTGTTAACTTGCATTGAACAAAATAGCCAAGCGACTGGTCAAAATCAAGACTGGATACTCAGTTTTCGACAGCGGATGTAAATCTATGCAATCACATTGACATTACAGATAATTTCTAACAAATTTCTTCACATGGCACCAAATCCATAATAATATTTATTCACACATGTATTCACTGTGGTTTGAACTGTGGCATAAAACCACAACTATTTGGATCCTTATAAGACGAACTGATATAGGAGGAAGGCTAAATGCGAAACATCAATGATGAAAATATACCAAATCCCACAAAAGACCCAGTTTTTGTTTTTTGGCACATTTTTCTTAATCAATGACAGAAAGCAGCATGATAAGCAACCTCTAGTTTTTGGAGTGAAAAGTTCTATTAACTTCAATCCTTGAATTTGAAATTAAATAGTAAGCTGAAATCTTTTCAGGGCCAAGGTTCCGTTATCATGGTTTAGTGTATCCCAGGCTAGGGGAGAGTCTAGGAAAATAGACAATATGACAAGCCACCTCTTGCACAAGGAAAGATGCAGGTCATGCCTCAATAAGATAATTAATGTTTAATAGAACAAAAAGATACATGCACCACACGACTTCCAAAGAAAATCTGAAATAAATGAAGATCAATTTTAGGTACTGCACGGTTACTATTTCTACATGATACTCCAATAATATAAAGATGGAGGCCAAGGTACTAATTCCTTATCAGTTATCAACACTCCAGAAAGTACATCCAGAATATTGCTCCTTTAACATCCTTAAGCAGAGATAAACAATAAAAAATAGGGTCTTAATATAATTTAACCTTTATAAAGTAGAGCAGCAGTTTTATCTTGATGCAATATCCGCACAAGTGCAACCCAATATTGGACGAACTCCCCCCAACAAAATGAATGTCCATGGTTTGTGTTTGTACATGGATGCTTCTTGCATAATTTATTTAAGACCACAAGAATAATATTCAATTTATTCATCTTGATTTGTAAAGTTGTTTCTAATGTCCACTCACATCTCATGCGCATATTCTCTACATAATTTTAACCACTTTTATCAGAACTTCCGAATGATTAAGAAATAACAATGGTCCATACTCACCCTCCAACATAATTAAGCAGCTCCTTCTGCTTAGGTGCAACTGCATCACGGTTCTTGTCCTCCACAATTTTTAGAAGCTCATCTAATCCTGATTCCAGTTTGTTAAGCTTTTCAATCCCATCATCAACCTTTGATTTCGCCAGACCTCCAACAATCAAGGTTCTACCTTGCTTGACAGCCCTTGATGCCTGTCTAGCATTCTACAACTCAACCAAGAGAAAAAGAAAACAATTATTAACACATTGCAAAAATCCCTTTCAGCACCTAAGCAGAAAATACTCCATGAACAAAAGAAATCGACAGAAACAATATCAGAAAAAGAACTGGGGCTCCTCACTCTTTCCACAGAATCAAGGGCTTTCACACCAGCAACTTTTAGACTTTCCGTAATGTCCTCAAGCGGCTTCTGAACTTCCCTTATAGCCTTATTGTCAATAGGCAATGCATTTCTCAACAATGTCCCAGGGTCCTTAATTGGTGGCCCTGAAATCAAAACTGAAACATCTGGTAATGCTGGAGGAATGGCGGCGGCATTTGCCTGATCTAAACATCCCAAATCTGGAAATCCGGTCACCAATCCAGCCGCCAACGCAATCGAAATCACGCTTTTCTTTAGTGACGAGAACCTATCTCTCTGCTCAAATTAAGCATAAGCTTTTTTTGTCAAATACCACAAAGCAACTCTGATAGAACACAGAAAATTTAAGCAAACACTCAAGAAATTCTAAAACTCAAAACACAACAGATCAAGAATGCTTATCGCACCCTTCAAAATTACAGAACAAAAGAAATAAGAAATGGGAAGAGATGGAGGAGAACTCGCCTGTTCATCTGTGGGCTCAGATATTGTTGATTTTTCTGAGGAGCACAAAGGCTTAAATTGCCGAGTTGAAGCATTTCGGAAAGATGAAAGTTTGATGCACTTAGATGGAAGCTTATGGCTAAAAAGTTTCTGGGTCGTCGTTAATTGTGAAAAAGAATACTGGTGGCATGAAATCATGACCGCCATTGATGAAAAGCTTGGACAGTTTTAGTAAAAAGATAGAAACATCAGATTTTTGTATATTACAAAAAGAAAAAGTATAGCAACAATGCTTGAGAGAAGATAAGGTTTTGTGGGGGAAGAAAAATCTAGTGAAGAACCGAAAATCCGATCCACTGAGTAGGTAGAGAATTGAAGCTGGATGCTTTCAATCAACCTCACACTCTAGATAAGATGATCTTCAAATCCAGCTGTGCTTGTCAGCTGTCAAAGTGGATTCTGGGCTTTCCATTGTTGGCCCGGGGTTTTTAGAATGTGGGTTGGATTTAATGGCACTAATGTGTATCAAATTGAGCATTCGGATCCAGATCCAAGACAGCCAGATCTGCTGATTTATGAATCAGCTCATGATATCTCGTTGGGCACAGCCCATAGGCATATGGTGTTTATCAGATTGAATTCCTAATGAATCCGACAACACAAATTAAATCAATTTAATTTGTTTGTGTTGGTTCGAATAATCAGGTTTAATTAAATAAAACTCGATCCAATCAATTAAAATTGGATTGGATTCGAGCTTTATTTTTGTGTGCCCAAACAAACCAATCCGACCAATTCAAATAAAATTAAAAAATAATTTATTTATTTTTTTCTTCACTTTTCCATCTCTAGTCAATAGTCTCTTTGATATGTATTGGAGTTTGATAAATTTATTTTTATCTTCTTCATATGTATTTAAATTTCTATCATTTGGTCAAAGAAATTGGAATTTTACATTTTAATTAGTATATAGTTTTCATACACAAAAATAAGGAGGAAAAAAAAAGAAAAAAAAATTAAATAAGTAGACCCAATTACTTGACCCGAACCAATCCAACTTATTGAATTGGTTTGGTTTGAATTTGAAGATCTAATTTCATAAAACCCACCTAACTCAACTCGAGCAAATTTAATTGATTTGAATTGATTTTTTTGGCAAACTGACTTAATTTGACTTGTGAACACCCCAAGCATATTATGAGCTACACAAATTGAAAGGAAACAAAAAAGAAAAAGGTATGAAAGTGGGTTTATCAAATTCAAACCTTAACCACCCATGCAAATAAGCCCACATTTATTTTATTTTACAAATATACTTGTTAAAATAGAAGATTTGAAGTACTAAATTGAACATATATAGTCAGCAAAAGAAAGGTGATTTATTGAGTATTGAATCCAACATGCACTTCTTTCCACAATAAGATCCACGAGTGCCGATCAACAGGCTACTTTGCATGCATTCTTAAGGCAAATTAGAAGTACTCCACAACAACCAGGACTTCACCCAAGCCAAATTCGTGGTCCTTTTTACCAAAGCCCTTTTTGATGGCATTCAATTGAAATGAAGGCATTTTCAAGTAGCTGTTGCCGGTTGTGTTTGAGGTGAGAGGATCAAAATATATTCAAATTGCAAAAAATTATGAAACATGATCAAACACAACAAAATTAAGGAAAATTCAAGTATTGAATAAAAACCTATAAAAGAATATGAAGTATAAATGGTCTACAAA
>JACGDI010005106.1:83869-104928 GCA_014898725.1 Jacaranda copaia
AATACTCTTCAAGTTGACTCCATATGCATTGTTTGGGTATGTAGGCTATCTTGGATTTTGTATTTTAATTTGCAAAAATATTAATAATTTAATTTTTCCTAAATTTGGCCTCTTCACGCTAATGTTCTTTTTTATTTCTACGCATTTTGTTGTTCTAACAAAAAAATTTTTACTTTTACCGTACTTCAGTTTGGTAGTTTCCACTTTCCACCACATGTCCAGTGCTCAAACTTCAAGATTTAATAGTTAAATTAAAAAGCCACTTATTATCCTTATATCTAATCAAACCCAAAAAATACAATCTCTTGTCAAGGTAACAAAATTTTTTTTTTTTATAAAAACAAAGAAAAACACTAAAAATTTTAAATGACAACATAGCAATCAAATCAGTGCCAACATTTTGAGCAACTTTTTTTAATTTTTTAATATTTCTATATATTTTTGAACTTTAGTAGTAATGTCCCCAAAATTTTTATATTATGTTAATAATGTATAGTTTATATATATGTAAAATTTTAGTAATAATTTTTATTAATTCTTTACCTATATTTTAGATTTGTAAAATTTAAAACAAAGTTTTAGATCCATATCTACAATCAAATAATTCATAATTAGGTCTCATTACAACACTTTTATTTTATTTGTTTGAGAACATATTTGTCAAAAATAAACTTTAGAAATTATATGAAAGATGATTTTTTTAGCTGATTCTTTAGTTAGCTATATTGAGAAAGATATTGCTAAAAATTTTGACATTGATTCGATCACTAATGAATATTATGATATGAAATGCCACTGTACTCAACTTCAATGACAACATGTATTTTGAATTCGTAAATTATAAAATTTATATTTAAATCTTTATGTTTTATAATTTTTGCCCCCAACAATCAGAGTTTCGGATCCGTCCTTGAATCAAATTGATCGAGTAATCTTTAATTGTAATATGGAACACATTTTTTGATTTTGCTTATACTTCGATCCTTAATTCCTTATACATATTAGAATTTCTGGATTTGATTGTCGTTTAAATAGATGTACAAAAATGGACAAAAGAAGTAGTACATCGAGGCAAAAAGGACGCTTGATTTGATTATATCCAAAATCATTTCATATACTCATTTAAGCCGAACACAAATATAACCACAATCTGATTATCAACACGAAGTTCGACTTTTAGACGTTCCAAAAATAATCAAATCCAGAAATTCAAACCGTCCCATTAAAAACAATAATAATTATAGCAATATCAAGAATAGTGTTGACATCATGTGTCCGATAGAGGGAACTAGTGGCTGCAGAGAAATTGACAAGGGAATACCAAACCAAATACTGCAAAGTCACATATCAACCCCCACTACCAAAAGAACAAAGGAAGTAGCACTAAGTTTCTTCTTGCTTGCAATCCCACCAATACCTATCTAAAAAAGCATTGTTCTTTCGCATGTGCTTTTGCCTTTTTTTCCCAATCTCTTCCTACCCTTAGTTTCATAGAGTTTTAAGCTTTCATCCTACCTCTCACCTTTGTCTAAAGTTTACAAGCCCCAATGACTATAAAGAGAGGTTTTAAATTTTTCAAAGCCATTTTCTTTTTCTTTTTCTTTTTTTTTCTGGTTGGTCAAAAGATACCTCCACATACTCTCCTACCTTAGCAAATAAGGAATTGATAAGAAAGAAAGCATTTTGCCCCTCTTCTTGCACCCGTCTCGTACGCGGACTTGCCCACGCATCCACAAATATTACTCAATCCGTTGGAATCAAAAATGCCCTTAAAAGAAATATTTATTTTTATTTTATTTTGTTGGAGAAGAATATTTAATTTTTTTTAATTGTACTCAAGTTTGGATTGATGGAAAATTGAGTTGCTTATATTCAATCCAAATCTATTAATGATCCATTTAAGGGTTATCGTCGAATTCTTGAAATTGAACTATTCATATTTCTGCCAATCTTTTTATTTATATTTTTTTATTTATTTGTACACATGTGTGTTACGAGTTGGTTAGGGTTTGAACTTCTAGCCTTCAACATTATATGAAAGATTTATGCTATTGAATCACATGCCATTCAAATTTTGGCACCCTTTTATTGTAATTACGATATAAATTTTTTGCCATTTATTTCTTTGATTGACTTGATTGGTCGAGAATTTTTATTAAATAAACCACAATAATATATATTTTTTTGAGCGACCATTCTTTAAAACAAGTCAATAGATCAAATTATCAAATCAAGAAGAACATTCATCCAACAAAATAATAGAATACAAATATCAAATCAAAAAAGATGAAAGTACAAACTTTACAAGACCACAATCAAGAAACACACATAAGGTGCCCACAAAGACGTCTATTTGGGTCGAACACGAGGCATCCCATATGATATGGAAAACTTGATTTAAAGATTTATAATTGAGAAAATTTTAACCTCGACAAACCCATTTTAACTTAATTATTAATTGACAAATATTCCCGAACTTATGTCATAAAAAATTGAGAAAAATGTGCCTCAACTCAATTTTAAAAGCAAGATTGGCTTTTCGATTACTGTAAACGTTAAGTGGTCATTAGGAATTTTTTTTTCTTTTTTCTTAATTATCAATGTATTTATTATTATACTTTTTTTTGGTATAGTTCTTCCACTTTGTTTTATTGTATATATCTTCATAATTTTGATTGGATTATTTGAAATATATTCTTCCACTATAAGATTTAGCAGATCAACAAAGTGCTTGTTTTGTATAGTGACATTGGGAATTCACTAGGTTTCTTTTCTTTTCCCCCTTTTTATGAAATTAGATATCGAGGAATATATTCTTGTTAATTTATGATTTTATCCTTAAGTGAGAAAAAAAAAATTGAACTCAATTTTTCTACGAGCCTGCAGAACAACAACCTTATATTTATATCGTCTTTTTTTAATTTATTAGAGTAACACCTTTAAATATTTCATAAGTATTGATCTTTGCTTAATTAATTATATATATTATAAATATATAAAAGAAATACTTGAATTAATTTTTTTATATCTTTCTTAAGTTTTTTTATTTTCATATGCACAAGCATACAAAAAGTTCATGATAATTTGAATTCTAGTCTATGCAACATGGTAAATTGACATAATTGTACTTATTCTACCGGCTTCGCCTTCACACTTAGTTCAAAATTCAAAACTACAAACCTTAAATGTGTATGTGATATATTAAATTGAGTTTGAAGTAAAAAAGTGAAAATATACAAAAGGGACATAAATAAAATAAAAAATCAAAGAATTCAATTAATGAAGTCATGTAGGTCAAAATTTAATAAAAGATTAATTATTATTATAAATACTAGTTTTCAAAGCCAAATGAGATAGAATATACCATTTACACAAAGCTCTGACTCTATGCAAAACATTTCAAAGCAAAAACCGTAATAAAATTTGCTGATTTATGAAAAGAATTTTAACTCTATTCTCAAAAAGCATATATATATATAGTAATTTAAACATGCAAATAATACACTAACATATGTACCCTTTCTATGTCAAATCACCTGGTCAATAAAACAACTATTAGCATAGTTTTGTGGAGTGTTTTGATAAGTTTTCTCTTAATACACTTTCAATTCTTCAATCATTACTCAATTGCCTCACAACTCCCACCCTCTACTTCCCGATTCAGATTGCGGGAAGCGAAAATGAACAAGCTAACCAAATTCAAATTCACTATTATATTAATGTACCCTTGTAACAGAATAAATATATGATGATTATTGAAAATGGATTTGCCGTTAGAACACGCTTGTTTTTTATAATCTTTTCAATACTGAATTGTCAAAAATGCCTTTATCGAACCATGAAAAGTTCTTTTTATAATGGAGAGGGTCTTGATCTATTAAGATAGAGAGCCTATTAGAATTTTTTAAATTAATTTAGTATATGAGGACTTATAATATTATGATGTGTCGCATTCATATTTTTAATTTATCAATTTATCTGTAAACTTAGTCAAAAATTGATAAATTTGAATCATTATAGAAGTAGAAAATACCTATATATACGAATGAACACTATATCGGAGTTTCGAACTAACAAATTTGTTTTTCCTTTTTGTTAGTTGTGGATTCAAATTTATACTTCTCTTTTTTCCTTTTGGGAATTAACCTACATATAATTGTCAATAAATAGAATCGCGTTTTACAAATTTCCCTAAAAATTATAAAGATTCAAATGTTCTTGACAAAAGAGTAGTGCTTGGAAGACAAAGAAAGATGACAAGTTGTCCCCTTAATTCCATTAATGATCCTTTACAAAGTATGCTTTTTGTGGATGAGAATTTAAGGCAAACCCCTAATAGCCTTTTTGCCCATGGCCCTTAATAAAGGGGATTCTATCTTCTAGGGCGAAAAACAAGCTCATTTCTTTCTCAGATGAAAAGAAACATGACAACGTTTTTGTTTCTAGAGTTTTGGGGAAAGAATGTTTTGGTGGTGAGCTTGAAAATATGAATAATGGAGCAATGTTAGGTTATATATTTTGGAAGAAAATATTATTATATTTTTATATAAATTTTTATCTGATTAGTAGTGTTACGTCAAGATTATTATGTGTTATTTTTATAATAATATAATAATTAAAAATACATTTATATTAAAATAATAATTGAAGATATAAATAAATATATATATATATATATATATAATTTGGATGACGTGATGATTACAAATTATTAGAATTTTTCTAATAATATTTTGAGAGAAAAAGTTAAATTTTGAGAAAATATTTATTCGTATTCTAAAGAACGTAACCTAATTTATTCTTCGACTTTGATTTTTAATGGTCATCATACCCTCTGACAAATATGGGATCAAGTCTCATCAATATATTATATTGTCAGCACACATTGTAAAAAATCTTTTCCTAACATGTCTAAAGAATGAGCTACTTATGAATTATCTTAAAAATTCTTAATTTAAAGAAAAACTAAATATCATCGTATTTATTTAAAAAGATTGACCTAAAAAATATTATAAGCATTATTCCTAGGAATGCAATTCCAAGGCAACAACTGAAGAACACATGGAAAGTGGACCACATGGAGTAATTTTTTTTATGAAATTCTCTGTACTTCAAGAAAAGAGAAACTTGTTCTTGGTTTGAATGATTAGTATATGGTTAATCCCACTAGAATCTGCTTTTGTGTGGGTAGAATATATGCTAAATATATTTACCATTTTCCTCTACATTACACATGCCAATCCCACTTGAAATTAGATTCATACTCTTCTAGTCTTCAACCACAAGATCAATTGATTGATGTGCACACACATGTGGCCTTATCCTTTTATAAGTAAATTATGTCCAATCGAAAAAAGTGATTAACTATAAGTTAATGAGTGGGTTGAGAAGAAAAAAAGAAATGGACAATTATTATAAATATTAGCAGTCAGTGCTGACTCACTATATGTGTATTTAATAAGTGTAAAAATTAATATTATTCAAATAGCTTGAAAATAATTGTTTTAATTAAAAAAAATTAAATTGATTACTGCTGATGGCAAACTCGTTCATTTATTTTTGGAAAAAATAGCATAAATAAAAGTAAAAAAACAAAAAGTTTGAATGGGAGAAATCATACATGCAGGAAAAAGTCGAGAGAAAGAGAAATATGTACAACTACGTATATATAGCCTTTATGGAACGATAATATAGTAGTAGTGAGGGGACAGGAAGGGAGGATAGTGGAATGGAAGTTATTTTATAAAGACACGAGAATTTCAAAAAATAAGGACACTTTAGAAAATACACTTGAAAACATACCAAAAGGAAAGTAGGCTATTATTAATAGTATAGATTTTTATTTTCAATAATATTTTTTTAATTCAAAGCATACACACTTTTGATGTCGTTAGGGTTTGAATTTGGTTGCCACTCGATCAATCAACTAGTGACTTTAATAATAAGAAGTATTTGGGTAAATATTCTAAAAAATAGAGTATTTTTTGTATATTTTGTATTCAGTGATATGTGAAATACTGTAGAAATTTATTGAATTTTTTAGAAATAAATACCACACAGTTCTTATACTTAAAATTATTTTGAATTTGAATATGAAAAATAGATAAAATGGGATATACTAACTTTATCATCACTATTACTGATAAAAACATTTCATCTAAATTTTAATAATTAATATATGTATCTAACTATTAATAAAAATATATTATAATTGAATCTAAATTACAACTTGGATAAAATGAAATAACCAATAATTAATAAAAATATTTTAATTAAATTAAAAATCTTTAAAAAATCAGAATATAAATATAAATAAATAAATTTGTTGTGTAACCTATGGCTTCTAACACGAAAATTAACTACATGAGATAAAATTAACCTATGCAATTTACACCACTAAAAAAAATGAAAAAAGAAAAAAAAACTTTATTTCCCATTTTACCCACCACGAAAAGAGAATTGATTCTCTGGGTCCCTCTGTATGTGGCTCGCCTGCAACTCTGCAAGTGCTGTTGGATATGGAACAAATTAAAATGTATGAATAGCACCATGCACTCGCTGGAAATTCAACTTTTTAAGGGGAAAAATAAAATAAAAATAAAAATAAAAATTCAAAGCATTTATACCTTCCAAGTTTCACCTACTGTAATTTTTTTTCCTCTCTTTCCAAATGTAAATTTTATATTACCATATTATCGACAAAATTTAAAGGCTGAGCAGTGTGCTTGCTTATTGCTGCACCAGAAATATCGGTTTAAATCATTTATTTTTTTTAATAAATAAATATATGATATGTGTATTATATATTTTTTTCATAAAAATAATTAATTAAAAATTAAATACACTAGAAGTAAATGCAATGAGTTAAAATATGAGATGAAAATAGAGAATAAAATAGATAATTCAAAGTGTCGACATATTAAATATTTTCAATGAATTTTTTTCTGTAAAATAACTTTTTATTGCGATGTGAATATATATGCAAGTTTATTTTATATTAGTATGAATTGAAACAAGTCCATTATGCCCTTAGCAATTTGTTGAAATGCAAACATTTCGTGGTTTAACATTTTCTTATTGAGTCTCTTGTTATAACTTGATTCGATCTGACAACATAATCAGTTCCAATCTTTAATTTGCATTATGTGTGTATTGCACATTAAAACACCTTAATAATATATTATATGTTAAATAGTATAATTCAATTTATAGTTTTTCATATTTATAAATTTTTTGGTACGATTTATCTTAAACAATTTATTTACTTCTGTTTTTTTTAATCCACTATTCAATTTGAGTATTGGAGTATCTTTGTTACATCGAACCCCAACAACTCCAATTATTTTCTATGTTTTACCGAGTAGTCAATTAAATTCATCACACTTATATATATATATATATATGATGTTTGAGATTCGAACCTTAAGTACAAAAATAATTTTTCGTGCTTTCATGACCTAAATTCAACCTAAAAACATCTAAACAACCTTTAATTGCTAATAATTTCTCTTTATATTTCATCTTTACTAATCATCAATTACAATATCACAAATGTATTTTAAAAATAATTTTTTTAATATATTTTTACAATATTATTATTCTCAACAACATTGACCCACAATGAATACTTAATTCCATGGTAGTGAGTATATTCCTAAAAACACAAAGCCCTAGGGAAATATAATTAAATATATCATTATTTTTCTTCTAAAACACATATTTTTTAATATATACATATTATATATTATATATATTTTTTATTATTTTAATATTAAAAAATCACTCAATTCGATTTTTATCCCAAAAATCTAACAAAAAAGTATTAATTTAACTGTTACAGTAAAAAATGCCTCTCCAAAATATAAAAAAATATCAAAAACTAACTTTTACATTCTTTACATTATTTAATAATTCATTCTCCCTAAACACATAATAAACACATAATAAAATCACAAAAAAAACATAACCAAACATTCCCCTAATTTTTTATTGAGGTTATCATGTAAGATACTTAAAATTGGATGCCACAAATGGGATATATTTAACAGAATTAATTTTAAAATATTATTCTATTTCTTGAGATGTCAATTTTTTTTAAAAAAATAATAGCATTAATTTAGGGATAAGAAATATTTAAAAGAAAATACCGTTGACTATAAAGTTACAGTGTGACTGAACCGCACCCGACAACACCCCGACCGCAGAGAATGGCAATTGTTTATTTCCCACATTCTACAGTACCCGAACGGTCCAGATCACTCCACGCACCCCCCCGCGGCGCAAGTTAGGCAACCCCAATTAAATCATCCCAACCCATACCCCGAATTTCCGAATCAACTCCCACCAATCATTTCAGACCACTACTCCAGATTCCAAAGTTCACTTGGGTAAAATAGTAATTTCACGACAGACAAACCAGTATAAATACCCACGCCCGCACCTCGACTAACTTTACTGCAAAGATCGCCCTACAAAAACCTCAGCAAAACGGCATCAAATTACGAAACAGTACTCGCACGGTCCTCTCCACGTTCAAATACCCCATAAATCAGCCCCCTGCTGCCCGAAATTCCGATTTCCGGAGGAAAAATCAGTATTTCCTGGCCGGAAAATTACTCACTGGAGCTGGGAAAAGTCGTGCTTCGCATGATGGGATTTTGCATCTGCCCGTTGGAAACTCCGGCGAGGTTGCTCTGGTGCTCAAGCTTCTTCCGCCACAAGCTCATGTTATTCTAATAAACTCTCATACTTTTAAAAGAAACTATCTCCATTAACAAACATATCATAGAGGTATTTAAAAACTCTACTAGAGTTTCAGGGAAAAATTGTATATACATACACGTTCTTGTGTGTGCGCGTGCGTGTGCGTGTGGGTGTTGGATATTGATTGATCGCCGGAGATCTGCGAAGAAGAAATGGAATCCGCTCGTATTTTCTTCGACCCCTCTTGCCACACAAACATGTTGTTTCTTGGGAACGGTGACTCCGATTTTCGAGGTATTTTCGCATTTCTTTTTCATGTTAGCCCTATGGGTTTTCCTTTTTCTGCAGTAATTCAATCCATATATATTTGCATATTCCGATCATTAAGTAGAGAAGAAGTGTTGTTTTATTTGATTGATTATTTTTGGGTCAACTCCATGCTTGTTAGTGTAATTTTTCAGTTTTTTTGGGTTGGTTAGAATTTTTGATTTCACATATTTTTGATTGTGAACTATAGTAGGAGCGAGATCGGTGTTGAACATGGAGGAAACCACCAAGAGGCGGCCCTTTTTCAGCACGCCGGAAGAGCTGTATGATGAGGAATATTTCGACGAGCAGTTGCCGGAAAAGAAACGCCGTCTCACCCCTGAACAGGTCCGTTGACTTCCCTGTTTTATTTTACTTCGAAATTTTACTCTTCAAAACGAGAGTCACCATTATATGATTATATCCTCGAAAAAAATTCCTTCGAGATAAAAACTTTAATTAAACAGCATATTCTCTCCAAGCAACATCAGAATCAAATTCCCTTAAAATCCTAATTACCACGAGTAAGATTTGACAGTGTTTTACGAAGTTCCGTTTGACATAAATTATTTCAGATTACAGATTATTAATCAGAGCTAAAATCTAATGAAGTAGGCTTTGTTTGATTGGTGGTGTGGTGGGATACATACATACAGGTGCACCTGCTGGAGAAGAGCTTTGAGGAGGAGAACAAGCTGGAGCCGGAGCGCAAGTCTCATCTGGCTAAGAAGCTGGGCCTGCAGCCGAGGCAGGTGGCGGTTTGGTTCCAGAACCGCCGCGCCCGGTGGAAGACCAAGCAGCTTGAGAGGGATTACGATCAGCTCAAATCCTCTTATGACTCCCTCCTCTCCGACTACGACTCCATTCTCAAGGAAAATGACAAGCTCAAAGCCGAGGTAAAAATTCTTAATTAGTCCTTGCAAATGGGATTATTGATTTATTTACTATCTGATTATCCTTAATGTAATTTTAATTAGTACAAACAATTGCTTTAAATAGACTTTATACTACATTAATGTTGAAAAAATTGTCTCACTCTGATTCAGTTTCCTTATAAGTAATTATTATCGTCGAGTCCAGTTGTACGGGGCCTGTAATTTCATTGGATATAACATAGGGCCAAAGTAATTTTCATTATATAAATTTTAACCTTAAATTAGGAATGAATTTGAGGCCACGGATGTTTGGATTAAATTAAGACGGTCTCTTGCTTTAAAAAAATAATAAATAAATAATTACACTACAGATCCCAAGTCATTGTTTTTTGATTTAATTGATCTATAGTGACTTGAATGCCACTACAGCTATTTTTGTTGGTATTGTTGATTCTGAGTTCAATCGAATTCTCATGGGCACCTGGGCCGTCCCACCCAGAGGATGTGATAAAGACCTGTAGGGCCACAAGATTCGTTCTTAGCTATTATTAAAAATACATGCACGTCAAACTCAAAACAATTTTATTCTTTCTGACAAAGGAAAGGTGAAATTTCCATTCCCCAAAGAATATACCTTCTTTGTTCCTAAATATACCCCCCAGGGCCAAATTGCTATTTTAAATTCAAACCATTCTAAACCTACATTTAGTTAATTTGATATTTTTTATTATTGAATTTTCTAAATAAATTTAATTTTTTTAATTAGACACTTGCCCACGTATTTTGGATTCTCTGTTCTTTATTTTATCTATTATTTCAATTTGATGTAAATATACAAAGTGTATCTTACTCTTAATTAATTATTTTTATAAAAAATATTTAATACACGTGCCATATATTTATAAAATAGAATATAAGATAAAATATGAATTGAAATTGAGAATTTAAATCAAATCTCACACACATATATTGATACAGGTAATTAGTGAATTAATTAATTAGTGCTTGATACAGTTCGAATTTTGTGTTTCATTCGATATTTTATTACTTTAATTTATCAACAAACGAATTTTATTGATAAAACAGAAAGTTTTAACACAATTTGATTAGTTTTGTTTAACTTTGGTTAGATGTTCGTTCATGCATGGAATATCTATTTATTTTGGCATATATTCAAATGTCACAGCTCCTTACCTTGACGGAGAAGTTGCAACCAAAGGAACCCGACGGAGAACCCGGTCAGAAATCAAATCCACTCCCGGCGGATGCGCCGCCGTGTCTTCAACTCACCGTGAAGGTGGAGGACCGCCTCAGCACTGGCAGCGACGGCAGCGCAGTTGTGGATGACGACGGCCCTCAGCTTCTTGACAGCGGTGATTCATACTTCCCAAACAACGAGTATCCTGGCTGCGTGGCGGCGGTTGACGGCATCAACTCGGAGGAGGATGAGGGCGGCAATGGCCGTCGAAGCTACTTCTCCGATGTGTTCGCGGCCGCGGAGCAGCAAGAGCCGATGGTCTGGTGTATCTGGTCCTAAATCAGATTAGCGTATTAATTACGCAATTAAGTGCCCTAGCTTGTCTAAAATAATGTAATACTAAGAGTGTTTTTTATGTTGTCTTTGTACTGTAGTAAGTTATGTGTGGGGAGTTTTAAGTTACTTGAGATATCCTTTTAGCAATTAGATGGAGGAAAAGAAAATAGTAAGGAATAAAACGACGACAAATGTCGATTACTGTGATTATTTTATCAATTTTTATTTTTGCTTTTTTAACTATTCACTATTTATCAAAGGTAAAAGGATGTAATTTTCTTTCATTATATTTAAATTTTACATTGTAATTAACTGCTAAAATTGCATGTGACGGTAAATTCTTTAGTTAGTTTTACCACTTCATGCGTTTCTAGCGTTCAACAGCCCAAAAGTGTCATTTAGTGAACATATTAAAAGCTATAAATCACTATAAGCATGCTACAAAAACACTATTAAGAAAAAAAATGAATCTTTTAAAAACATTATAAAAGAGAATAATATTAATTGAAAAGGATATATAAAGTTTGTCATTGATAGTAATATAAAATTATAAAAAATATTTTAGAGTATTAATATATATTTAAAATGATAAAAAAATTATTTTATTACAATAATAATTTATTAGTGACAAAAATCAATACACTAGCGACACAAATTGAAAGGCAATTAATGTAAAAATCAGCAAACAAAATTCTTATTGTCACTATATGTTGCTAGTAGTTATCTAGCAATTCAAATACAAGTTTTCTTATTATTGACCTAGTAAAAATTATTTTTATATTAAAATAAAATTTTGTATCACTTAACATATATAGTTGTCAACAACTTTGAGATTATCACTTAATTATTATCATTAATTTCTTAAATGCAGTGAAAAATAACAATTTAATATTTGTACAACATAATATTACTAACTACTTAAATAGACCTATTCGCCGACGAATATAATACAACTCAAATACAATAAAATTTCAATGCCTTCAAAATATTGCATTTGATTTATTTCAAACTTTCGTATTATTTGAATTTGACCATATGAACTGTCATAATTATTTAAAGCTTATACTCTTTATTTTGTGTTTTCAAAATAAATAAATAAATAAATTGCGTAATTTATGTGGCGTGCAGCCGTAGGTATGGAGCTACAAGTAACGTCAAAATCAACGGTCCGCCCATAGTAAAGAAATAGAGATGATAATATATTTTAATTTTGATGCATTTTATTTGCATCCACTGCTTTGCAGTATCTATCTGTTTTGGGAGTTGAGTTGGCAAACTTTCAGCATCAGAAGAAAAGTTCTAATCACAAAAGAAACCATCAGCTTTTCATAGTGAGTGGAATTGAAAGGACGTGCGATTTTGAGTCCCTTACCAAATGCAACTATGCAAGAGATAAGGTGACTTTGAGGGATTTCATAGTTTACCAAGGCCACATTTGGATTGTTAGATGAAACTTGATAGATTATATCATCAAGTCCCATCACCCGTTTGTATGAAGTGAAAAAGATCCAAGATCAATAAAAGGTTTGATCCATAATTATATTTATAATTGATAATTAATCTTTTTAAGATGGTCTAAATTGTGTAATTCAAAATGAGAGTGAGAAAAATAAATTAGTTATTTGATAATTCTACCCATAAATGAAAACATTGGGGTTTGAACTTGTTTTATTATAATGGGTGTTTTAGTAAGTTGATTAGCCTAATTATTTAATTCTTGAATATATATAAAAAAATGATAAAATAAATACAAATCCAAAATATATAATTCTAAGTTTCAAACACAATATTGTCTTATCTTGAACAATATAACCCCACTGTATCAATATAATCTTATCAATTCTATATATATATATATCCAAACGTGCCCCTACTATAATGCAATCTTTTGACCATCCATGTTTAAAATACAAAATAAATCACTGTCCTTAAGAAAGAAATGATGCCTTCTTTTGTTTGTCGTTCTTTTGAATTTTGTGATCAAATATTATTTTTAAAAGGTGCATATGACCTTTAATATTTTAGAGAACAAAAATACACAGCACTCAACTCAATTTTTATGTTTAAAAAACAACAAATTTATCCAGAGAGAAATAAAATGAAAAAAATAGTTTATTATTCATCTTCTTCTTTTTGGCCTTTTTTATTAAAATTAGAGCCATTTTGTCAAGTAGTTGCAAACAGATAGTTGCAAGGATCTCCAACTAATGTTGGCAATTCTTGATGAGACATTTTTGGACTAGGGAAGTTTTTCCTTGGATAGAAAGACTTAAAGTGGATTCCATGAAATGTCAGTTGAATGACAATTGAGTAACATTTTCATGTGATGGGTTTCAAACCAACGTCACATACCACCCACCACATTAGCAATCAACACTACAATATGTGTATCCACTTCGATCCCACCATCACACTTACCTCCAGCACACATCTTGCCCACCCACACAACACAACAATTTCTAAACAATGTGGTCGTATCATTATCCATCCCACATGCATAAAATTACAAATATGTAAAAAAAAAAAAAAGAACAGAGAACTGAAATTGTTTTTACATATAAAACTGAACAATTCGAAGTGCAAGAAATTTTCTGTGGGAGCGTCCAAGCAGTATATTCGCAAAAAACAGGGGAGCTAAACTAAAGTGGATACATTGGCAGCTGCTGAGGGTGATGACAAATACTTCCATGAACAATCTGGATACTTCTTCAGGCTAATCATATCTTCAAAAATAATCACTGCATGAACCATCTGGATATACTGTCCCTTTCAGTGAAAAGTGATCTGTTTTTCCAAGTAACTCGAAGAAAGAAGAGTTTAACAGTGGAAAATTTATGCAAATTGTTGTTCAAAAAGCCTTCGTGTATCTTTCTCATACATTAGAGGTAAAGTAGCTGTAGGTAGAACACATCCATGTGAGAGGGTAGACACAACATACAAGATGGTATGCACGGCAAGGTGCTTTCTCATAAGTGAGGAAATGAGCATTTAGTAGGAAACCGTGGAAGAGGATAACAGATTGTTTTCATGCCTAACACATTATTTTTCATAGACTCAGATATTGCTCACCATCTGCTTAGTAATTTATGCCATATTATACTTCAAGGAATCGAAAGAGTGCATATGTTGCAAGGGATTAAAACTCTAAAACAACTTTGTGCATAAATAAGCAGTTGCTTGAATCTAGAGCTATCAATTCATACTAAGCAACAAATAACAAATTAATATGGTATATCTAATCCAATTGAATTGAATTGATTTGTGAGTATCTCCTCTGTTTTCTATGATGGTCGGCTCTGAAAATCCTTGCACAAAAAGGTATGATAATTTAGAAAAGATTTACAAAGTAGAAGTCATAGATAGGGTTTATTAAGAATAGTTACATAATTCTGAGGTCATTAGGAAACCGATTAATATCTTAGCCGTGGGCCTCAATTGAGAACAAAAAATGGAAGACCGTATTTTCATGGTACTTATAAGCAGGAAGGTCCGCACAAATGAGCTCCATATATTTGTAGCTAGACATTAACTATGAAAATTCAGTGCTCTTGAATTTATGAAGATTTATTTCAAGGGGGGTTAATTAAAAGAAATCTTAATTAGTCAAAATAATTTTTATTCGCAAATTAAATTGCAAGGCATTGCAAGCCCATGCCTAATTTATTGATGAACCTAATAGGTCATAGACCAAATTCTTGGATCATGCACAAGAAAATTTAGAGACTTAATCTCAAATATTAGATAAATTCATTTAGGGGTATAAATGAAACGAGACTATTCGCGAATGGCTTGGGCTCAACTCGATGAAAGCTCATATTCAATTCAATCTTTTCGAGCTCGAGCTCGTTAGTCAAACAAGTCGAGTTGAGCTCAATAATATTCGGCTCAAAAATCTCGCCAACCTAAGCGAGCTTTTTTATTATATGTATGCATACACTTATATAATTATAATATAGGCCCATATAATAAAATCTATAAAGATAAGTAAAAAATAATAACAATAATTCCGTTTTTTATTTTTAGAAAAATATATAACAAAATTATTTAAAAAATTTATAATTATAGATTTTGTTTTAAATCTAAATGAGCTCGAGTTAATCCAAACCTATGCGAGTTCGAACTCGAGCTCATTCAAGCTTAACGAATTAAGCTTTTCTGTTTCTCTATGACAAGCCTTATTAAGTCAAGCTCGATAACGCTCGCCGAGCCTTCGTCTATTTCAACGAGCCGAATTTGAGCTTGGTTGTTTAGGCTCGAGCTCAAGCTCATGAATTAATTAATGATCCGAACTTCAGTCTACCAGATTCAGGCTCAGCTCGGCTCGTTTACACCCCTAAATTCATCTAAGGGGTTAGATGAAAGAGTTGTTTGATTAAATCAATTAGTCAACATGACTTAATTAATTTAAAGAGTTAAATTAATTTAAGTTAAGCCAACTAAAGAGGTTAAATTAATTGAAACATGTAACAATTAAATTAATCTAATTAGTTTAAAAGGTTAGATTAAACCAATTAAATTAAAGAAGTTTAATTGAGTTAGATTAAATCAATTAAATTAAATTAAAGAAGTTAATTTAATTGAGTCACATGGCAAATTCAAGTTGCTACGGAAATTTGAATGGAAGACTTCATTTAAATTAAAGTAATATTAGTTGATAAATTAAAATGAAGATTTTTTATCAAAGCTAAATTAATATCCCAAGTGGCTAAGAAGGTGGACCAATGGGAGGAAAAAGGAATTTAGAGTATAGAAAGTGTGACTATAGATACACCATGTATCTATAGGCCTTTAGATTCCTCACAAAATATCTAGCCAAGTCTATACAAACCCTCAATGATGATCAGCTACCTCACACACTTGCACACTCAATTTTTAATTTTTCCTCCTAGATTTTATCTTCCATCAATCTCTCTTCCAAACTGTCTCTTCTAAACTCCCTAAAATTCACCTAAGATCCAATATTATTCCAACTTGATCTTGGATCTTTAAGTGTTTTGTTCATAGTGGTATGTGAATTACTATAGGATGCATTATAGTTGGAGTGCTTAGGGTAAATCTTCAAAAGTCAAGGTATTTTCATCTTTGGTGATTGAAGAACACGGAGGATCTATGTTTGAAGAAGGAGATTTCAATTGGTGAGGACAAAACTTCTAGAGATCTTTTGTGTTTTTCATCTTCCATGTTTAAAGGGACTAAAGAAGATCTCTGTCCTTTTCATCCAATTATTGAAAGCATAAGAGGATCCATGATGATCACTTGTTAATTTGAAATATGAGTGCATTAATTAACAAATAGTTACTTTAGATGAGCCTAAACAACCTATTAGGCAGCAACGGAATAAAGTATGGCCCTCGTTAGATTTAGCTCAACTACTAGCCTTCTATTTCTTCACACCACACGTTTTATCCTCTTTTCTTAATCTCAACAGAGTTTCCTTACTTTTCTAGATTACTACCAACGCAATCTATTATATTCACTACAAGACCTTAGGTTTCCAAGTAATTACCCAAGAAAGTACCATAAAGATTCAGAGAGGTTATTGAGAAGTCTAAACTCTTTATGTGTCGTATGTTTCCTTCAATTTTTTTCGCTTTACCTCTTTAAGACCTTAGGGCCCTATTTATAAGGGCAAAGGTGGGCCCCGCAAAGAAGCTTGCTTAATGAGGTAGAAACCCTTTGGCTCTATTCAAAAGCTAACAGATGATGCTTATCCCTAAGCTAATGGATGATGCTTATCCATAAGTTCATACTTATCCAATAATCCTGTCAAATATGAATATTTATTTGGACCATGAGTGAATACCCAATTCAATGTACCCTTTACAACTTTGGACCATGTCATGAAGCGTAAGCTTGATATCGCTATTTTAGCAAATATGCAAGGGCCATGTTTAAATCCAGTCTATCAGAACTTGTCTAGGAAAGTGGTTAAGCCTAAGTGGATTGATATGTGGTCGACCAGCTGTGCCAAATGTGTTCAACATAGTCATGGGCATAGAGACTAATCTGAGAAAGTCGAGCATGCTCTATTTGCGGGATTAGAGATACTTGCATTGGTTCAGGGCACAATGAGATTCTGTGAGAGTTGTAGTGTCATGTTAGTTTGGTGATTACTTAATATGACACTCCTCATTTTTCTTTTCTTTTCTCGCTTGGTCGCACACTCCATTTCCTATATGAAAAAAAGTCATGAGATTGAATATCTTAGAGATTGAGATTTGTGGAGAGTATGTGAAATACGTCTAAGCGAGAGATGTTGCAATTTGGACCAAGTATTGGCCCATGGCCCAAAATTGGGTATTAGGCCATAACCTAAAACTGATTAGATCAGGTTTTGACCTGTGGTCCAAATGAGCATCCATATTTGACGGTATTATTGGATAAGCATGAGCTTATGAATAAGCAATCATCCATTAGCTTATATATAAGCATCATCTGTTGGCTTTTGGATAGGGCCAAAGGGCTTTCTACCTCATTAAGCAAACTTCTTTGTGGGGCACACCTTTCCCTTATAAATAGAGGCCTAAGGTCTTAAAGAGATAGAGAGAGAAAAAAAAATTTGAAGGA
Source organism: Jacaranda copaia (assembly GCA_014898725.1). Taxonomy (NCBI): domain Eukaryota; kingdom Viridiplantae; phylum Streptophyta; class Magnoliopsida; order Lamiales; family Bignoniaceae; genus Jacaranda; species Jacaranda copaia. The sequence continues at coordinate 101,855 of JACGDI010005106.1, forward strand.
AACATACGACATATAAGAAGTTCAGACTTTTTAATAACTTTTCCCAATCTTTATAGTACTTTCTTGGGTAATCATCTAGAAACTCAAGGTCTTAGAATGTGAATATAATAGATTGCTCTGGTAGTAATCTAGAAAAACAAGGAAACTCTGCTAAGATCAAGAAAAGAAGATAAAACATGTGGTGTGAAGAAATAAAAGGCTAGTAGCCAAGTTAAATCCAATGAGGGTCATACTTTATTCCAATCCTGCCTAATAGGTATGTTTAGGCCCATTTAAATTAACTGTGTTAATTAATGCACTCATAAACTCTAACAGTGGTCATTGATTTATTTTATTGAAAATTTCAATTTTCGTAGTCTATGATTGTGATAATTTTTTATGATCTTCATCCACTTTCAAGTGATTTTAATGCAAGACAAAATATAAAATAGGGGAAACCAAAAGTTTAGCATGCAAGTGTGTGAAATAGCCAGCCATTTAGGATTTATATAAAGGCAACTTCACTAGATACTTTGGATGAATCTAGAAGCCTATAGATACATAGTGTATCTATAGTCATATCTCTCATGCCCTAAATTCATTTTTCTTCTAATTAGTTCACCTCATTTAGTCACTTGAGATATTAATTTAACTTTAATTTGAATCTCCATTTTAATTTGCCAACTAATATTCCTTTAAATTAATTGTATTAATTCATTTAATTTAATTCTTTAAATTAATTAATTAATTTAACTCATTATTAATCAAGCCATGTGAACGAATTAATTTAGTCAAGCAACTCTTCCATCTAATCCAGTAAATGAATTTATCTAACGCTTCAGGGACTCTAAATCTCTTGTGTATGATTCAAGGCTTTGTGGTGTGACCCAACACCTTGCAATGTAATTAGTGAATAAAAATTACTTTAATTAATTAAAACTCCTTTTCATTAACTCCTTTTAAGTTAAATCTCTATTAATTCAATAGCACTCAATCGCCATAGTCATCCATGGAGTCCAACCAATTGGATGAATTAACATTTGCAACAACCTTTTCGCTTATGGGTACTATACAAATATGGTCCTTTCATTTTTTTATCTACAATTAAAGCCGCGGGATAAGATATTAATCAATTTACTAATAGCCTCAATAATTGCATATCTATTCTTAGGGAACGGTTCCTATAACCTCAACGTTAGAAAAACCTTTCCAAATTGTCATACCACCTTGCAAAAAAATTTCTAGAGCCAATCATCGTAAAAATATAGGAGATCAACTCGTTCTTCAAGACGAGTAAATATATCCCATAGTGGATCCCACGTGCAATATATGTATATAATATATTTATGCATACATAAATGTATATGTGTGTAATTTTACAAATGAGATTTTGTATTTGGCCAACCCCAAGTTCGAGACTTTATCTTTTGGTGAAGTATTTTCTAATTAATTATATGACAAGAATATCACCACCTTAATGGTTTTTTTATGATTGTAAGTTACATTAGAAAGTGTTTTAATATTTCCCCATTAGTTAGCTATTGAATGCGCGATTACTAACATCTATTAGAATAGAACAAGTAATCACAGGAGGTCTCAGTAAATAAACAATCCAAAGACTAAAGAGAAATATAAGGCACGAAATCGGGGGAAATAATAATTGTGTTGATTTTAAACAATCAAGAAACTCAAAATAAGACTAACCTCATATACTGTACTTGCACATTTTCCAAAAATGCGCCAGGCATATTTCTTATCAATGCATGCTTTTGATAATCTCATAGCTTTCTATTTATATTAAATAGATTAATTTTAAACTATACTAAAACATCATGAGTTTTTGCCAGTTAGTGGCCTTATGAACCATATGGACACATAGAAAAACTTGTCAATCTCCAATTCTGAAGTAACATTCTGTTGCATAAATAGATGTATTTTTCTCATGCAGCAATTAATAATTTTATTGAGGCGCCTAACATTGACAATGAGTTCCACAATTTTTAAATACAGATATATCAATCAACATAGTAGTACCATGTATCTGTAATGGCCCCATGGAGTCAACAATCAATACTAACACTTTCTGAAAGCAACATCATCTATGAGGAACCATTATTGAATTAAATTTATTTACGCTCTTCTCTTACTAATCTCCTATTACAATGTCACTCAGGGGCGTGCCATTTTACTCTAAACCAGATATCAAATGATCCCAATTGGCATAGACATGATGCTTACTTATGCATTCCACAAGGCAACAATGATCAAATGTGGACAAACTAAGCTATCCCTCTAAATCACAAAATTCATCTTCAATTCCATGTCAATCCAAATCATTTGATATACGCCATAGAGCAAGATGGCATGCTCCAAGTGACATAACTAAAATGGAAGATAGAAAGAGACGGCCCAAAATGAATTTAAACCAATGATAGATCCCTATACATAACACTGTTTTCAAAAAATACCAACCATCCTCCACTCTATAAAACCATAACAAATATATCCCACCGTTATATCGATTGCTATCTCTATATTTAAAAATTAGCAAAAGTCGTTGTTACTATCAATGTTAGGTGTTTCAAAGAAGTCATAAATTGCTATCCATGGAAAGACACATGTTTATACAGTACAAGTACCTCATCAATTTAGGTGTCGCAAAATGTTACATTAAAGACGGAGATTGACAAGTTCTTCAAGATGCCAGTATCTTCCATAGGGCAGCTGATGGTCAAAACTTCTGATGTTCCAACATAACTTAATAGTTATTTATTGGATATGGAAGCTTCAGTGTAGTTCATAAAAATGCTATTAGATCATCAAAATCACGCATTCATAGGATTGTCAAACCTCTGTGACTTGGCCACTTCAATTATACTACTAATTAGAGAGTTTAAGGTGAAGCAAAATCCTTAGAGCACATTATCATCAACTTTTCTGCAATAAAAAGAAATTAAAAATCATTTATTTTGCAGCTTTTCACTTAAGGCATGAAAAATTGCAGTTCATGCTTGATGAGGCACAGGTACATAATTCATGGTTGAAAACTAGACTAACCTTGTGCAAACTTAACTATTAGTATTATTTTTCCTTCA
>JACGDI010005106.1:107323-125152 GCA_014898725.1 Jacaranda copaia
AGCTCCTTAGTTTGTTTTAGCCACTTAGATCCAATTCTAATTCCACTCAAAATATTTTCATCGATGAGAAAATCAAGTCTCATGAGAACACTCCTCATACAAAATATTTTGATTTAAATTTGATGATAAAAACTTAAATAAAATAAGAAGTCCGCATCGCTACATCCAAAAATCTGGTAGCCAACGCTACTACTATAGTACTTGGATATTGTGGCCCCAAGAGTTTTGCCCTCCCGGGGGAATTTTCCAGGCACTGCGGTGCCAATTCCTCTATCTTGGCGCTTCAATTAGCTGTCCACCTAATGTGATTGGAAATATAGAATTCTCAATTCACGAACATTATACAATTATTTAATAACCCAATTTCTCCTTCAGATCCAACTCTAATTGCATCTCAACATATTTTCCTCACTGAGAAGATAAAAGTCTTACAAAAACACTCTTGACACAAAAATATTGGAATTAAGGTTTGATGATAAAAAAATGAATAAAATAAGAAATTTGTATTGCGACATTTAGAAATTTGATATCCAGTGCTCCTACTATAGCACTTGGACACCGCGGGCTAAAGAGTTTTGACCTTCCGAGGAGATCTTCGACATTATGACGTCGATTCCTTTATCTTAGCATTTTAATAAATTCCTCCACAAAATATGATTTAAAATACAAAATTTTCGATTCACAAATATTATATAATTATTTAACAACTCAAATGCCTAACTAATGGAAATTATGCACAATGATTAGTCCATAGGCCCCTCTACATAATACCATTATTAGTTATTATTCTAAATGACTCAACAGTCGCATTAAATATATGATACAACATCAATTTGCTGTGTTGGAGAGTCAGTTCAAAATTTGAACCTCTCAACTCTCAGCAGTTATCACTTCTCTGTATAATTGTTTTATTTTATTTGTTTAATTTTTTTAATTTTTATAATAATTGCTTTAAAATACTTATTTAGACCAAAGTAAAACAAAGCAGTGGCATATTTGACTTTCCGTAGAAAACGTTTGGGGTATATCCAGAATTCCCCCTCTCTACCCGGCGGTCACGTGTTCACATTTACCCGCCCCTGCCGGCCTAGGTTTGGGCAGCATAACACACTGTCGATTTTTACTGCACCCGCCGGTTACATTATTAATTTTCTCTCCCTCTCCCTCTCCTTCTCATGTTGTAGGGTTACATTTTTCTTTCTTTTTTTTTTTAAATTATATTGCTTGGGACACGCATTTTCACATTCACAAGTTTTGCAATAAATATTTTCACTAGTACACCGTTGCTGCTTAGCAGATTACGTCGGCTCATTTTCTCGTGGTAATTTCTCTTTTTCGGTAGACATTCGAGATGTTAAGTGAAATTTCACGACATTGAACTGTGAATCTGCTTGCAGGAATCCACTGAGATTGGCCGTTTTGAAGTTGATTGTGAATGAATGAGATCTTAGTGCATTTGTACTTGAATTGAGTTAGTTTATGTGTCCATTTTACTGATTTTCTATTACATTGCTTCTCTCGGGCTTGATTTCTTATGTTTTTAAATCCTCAGTGCTAGATCGCTGTTCTGATTCTGTGGAAATTGATTTGTTAGTGCCAGTAATGTTCAATTGATGACTTGGTTGCTTCCCCATTTTCGTCTGTGTGGTTTTCTTAATTTCTCTCTCTCTCTCTCTCTCTCTCTCTCTCTCTCTCTCTCTCTCTCTCTCTCTCTCTCTCTCTCTCTCCCCTTCCTTGGGCTGGGCTGGTGGGTTAGTTTTTTTGAAGTTTAAATTTCAGTGGTTTATATTTGTTTAATGATCTGTTATGCCCCAATGGACAGAGATTTAACAAACTAATTTATATCTGTTGGAGTTGCAGAATACTTGGTAAGACTGAGGGGTTGTGATGTAGGTTTTCTACTGGAGTTCTTTGACAACAATTGCCCACCCGCTCGTATTTCCTGTCCGTGGGCTTTATTTGCTAGATCTAGTGCATTGGCTATCAATAGAAAGTTGAGAATCATTATTCATTATCAAATAGAAGCTGATATATAATTCAGAGTTTCTGTATTCTTTTACTGAGGTAAAGGAATGAAGGAATACATAAGTTTTTGGTGTAATTTGTCCTGATAAGAACTTCTGTTACTGGAATGTTTGACTGGATGTCAGAAGATAATCTTGACTGCATAGTAGGAAGATTCTTTTGTCAGTTTTTTATGGGGTTGTCGAATTTTGGAGTGATCCTGCATGAAAGCATAACTTTTGACAAGTACTTCATGGGAAACATGTTTGATCAGATATCACATGAAAAATCCGTAGTTGCGCCTTAACTGGTCACAATGCCATTTCAAAAGTGTATTGTTTATTCTCAAATTCATGAGACTTGTTACAAAATGCCCGATGATGGATTGAATGTGAAGAAAGAACTTTGTCTTTGTGGTGCAATGACTTTTCTTGTTCAAGAGCATATTCTATATTGAATTGGATATTTATTTGAAATGGTTTATTGAATTTGTAATATTGCTGCGCAAGGGAGAATGGTTGATTTAGACTCTGTATTGCCTAGTTAATCACTTAGTGATGAGAATGACTAGTTCACATAGAATCTAGAAATTGAGGCATGCAATGCATATGCCAGATCCTCTAAATTAGGAGAAAAATTGTTTACAATCGGGGGGAATCTGATGTCCTGATTGGCCATTTATCACAATTTGCTCTTTAGGACCAATACATAATTTGGAAACTTATGAAATAGATTGGGTGGGTTTATGAACTGTGGCCAGAAAATATTTTTCAAGTTGGAAAATGATTAGCCTCGTTACTCCTGTGGGAATAAATCTTGTTTTGAACTTGTATGATTTTTTGGTAAAATATTAGATTTATACAACAGCAGTTGCAGGTTAATAGATCAGGTTCATATTTGGTTTGTCTGTAGTCTAAGAAATCAACAATTGTGCATATTGTGCCCTTTCTGAGTTTTGTTATTTAAACTTTTATTTCGTCTGCTTTCTGGACTCTGCTACAGTGTCAAGTCGAAAATTGCAAACTGTAGACTTCTATTGATTGCTATAGTGCTATGTGTTAATAAACACTTATCAATTTTCATCTCAGCTTTAGCTAGCTCACCCATTGGCATATCGTGAAATATTTTTTTAGATATTTTGCTGCATTTTCAATTATTCATAACTATATTTTTTACCTTTTCTTTCAGGGTGTATATTTTCCATAATGTCGGAGGTAGCTTTCAGAGATGTTAATAAAATACCTGAGTCTGAGAGGATGAATGGAAGCCCTAGTAATGGAAATTTAACAAAACCTCTTGCTGAAACCATGGATGAAAATATTGAAAAAACACAAAAGAAAAAGATGGCCTCCTTGGCTGACTTTCCCATTCAGAGAGATGGAACTGAAAATTCTGGAGTAGAAGGGGCAAGTTCAGAAGTGGAGTACATTGAATCAGAAAATTTGAATGATGTCGAAGATGTGGAGTTTTGTCTGAAGGTATTAATGCATCTTTTTCCATAAATGTTTTACCAGCATTTCCCCTGATGACGCTTGACAGCGAATGTTGGTTTCTGAAATGTCTCTGTATCATGATTCCATTCTTGTGAATTAGATGGGCAAAGCAGTTAATCATAAACATTTTACTCATCTCTTGCATTCTTGTTTCCAGACACTCTTATCAGGACTAGGCTCCAAAGACTGGGTTTCAGTGTGTGATGCGCTCAACAATGTCCGCAGACTGTCTATATATCACAAGGAAGCCATTGCTGGCATGTTGTAAGTGTCAGTTTTTCTTTAGTCTTTAATAAATTAGTATGTGCGATCCGTTTTTTTTAGCTGCATTTTGTGAATTTCCTATCTTATCACTCCTAATTCTAATCAACAGAAGTGATATGGTTTCCTTAACTGTGAAATCCCTAAAGAATCCAAGAAGTGCTCTTTGTAAAACTGCAATTATGACTTCTGCCGACATTTTCAGAGCATATAACGATGAGATCATTGATTTATTGGATCCGCTGGTAATGTGTTCTATTTGAACTATGCTTCTGCTTTCATTCTCTACTTGCTTCTTTTGGTGGCTTTCCATTTTCAGAAATAATTATTACTTTCTATGTTTTCAACCATGATGATCTTATCCTTGTTTAGCTTGTACAACTTCTGCTCAAATCCTCACAAGACAAGAGATTTGTATGCGAGGCAGCTGAAAATGCTCTAATAGCCATGACTAGCTCGGTTTCGCCTCTTCTATTGTTGCCAAAATTGCAACCTTATATTAAGAACAGGAACCCTAGAATTCGAGCAAAGGCATCTATGTGCATTTCTCGAAGTGTGCCAAGACTGGTAAGCTCACTTAGATAAGTCCTGTGCACCTTTTATTTTTGGTCTCTTTGAAACCGTGCCGTTTTTCAAGAGCTTGCATTTTCCAATTTAAGATTAAATCTCATTTGATTAGTACTATGAAGATATTTCTGCTAATGGCTTCAATTTGCTGTTTTACCCTTTTTCCTTCACTATGAAATGCTCAATTGTCTCAAACTTCTGCATCCTTGCAGGGAGTTGATGGAATCGAAGCATTCGGTATTGACAAACTGATCCAAATAGGTGCATCCCAGCTTAGCGACCAGCTTCCCGAGTCTAGAGATGCAGCCCGTACTCTGTTGCTGGAGTTGCAATCCGCATACGAAAAATCCCATGTCCCACAGCCAACTGCTGTCTCTGAAGAACCTGTCACAGCTTCTTGGGAACATTTCTGCCAATCGAAGCTTTCACCTTTGAGTGCTCAAGCTGTCCTTCGTGTAACCAGTATTGCTCGTGAGGGACTGACTTTGGGTTCATAGTATAAACACTTGCTCCATACATGGGCTATAGTAAGTGATATTCTTTTCTTGTTTCCCCTTTCTTGGATGCAGAGTCTTATACATGTATATACCATGAAAATTTGAGATGTTGGGTAAGCCGGTTGAAGCAGATAGTAGAGGTATAGATCCTACAGTGAGTGAATGTTTGTTGCTAGTTATACCCAAATTAAATATGATTTACTTTTTCTCTATTCATTAAAAGTTGCTATGGTTTCATCTAAAGTTCGACTCAGTCCCTGGACAGGGGAACTGCGTCATTTTGAATAGTTTGTGGTGCGGTGGAGCAGGTTGAGGGTGCTAAAATGTCTTGGTTCCTTGATCAAGTGACTTCTGTTTCAATGCATGTGGAGTTGTTTATTGAGATAGCAGTGTGTAAAGCACTGGGGACCAGTGGAAGACCCACGGCTGCTTGAAACTGTGCTGAAAAAATTGAATTTGAATTTTTGTTGAGGGAGTTTTAGGAATTTTAAGCTTGCCTTTGAATTCAAGAATTTCAAGAGTTGAAGGGTCTTAAATTCATAATAATAAATTCATGGTGGCAATTGGCAAATGGGTGGATTGAAGTGGGTTTGATTTGGGTTTATGTGGGTTGGGTTTAAAATAGGTTGGGTTTTTCATGGGTCAAGATAGATGGGTTGAAAGTGAGTTGTATTCAAATTGGGTTGAGTGGTGGGTTGGTTTTGTTTTGAAATAGTTCTGATAGTAAAAAAAAAAGAAGTTAAGTTAATTTATTTATTCAAAAAATTAATTCAAATGATTATGTAATATTATTATATTTCCTACACTTTATTTAATATATGATTTTACAATATGATGAGATGATTTATTAAATTAATTAATTTTTCTTAAATGGATTCATTTTGAACTCATTTAAAATTTATTTTGAACCCAAATTTGATATAATATATCTAAAATCTAACCCGTTGAAATCTATTTTTGAAATTTTGAGCCCAATTTAATTTAAAACCATGTGGGTTCAATTGAACCTATCAATTCTAATTCAAATCGACACTCATAAATAATAATTAGTTACATTTATTTGGATAATTTTGAATTACAATATATTTTAAACCTTTTTAACACAAATTTTGAGCTATTCTGTAAATCATGGTAAATTTCAAATCCACTTAATATTAAAGCCATTTATTCCAATATCCAAGCACATCATTGATGAACTTTACTAACATTATGTTGAGATCTAATTAGTAATCCATGGCAATTTGAAAATTTAGGCATAGTGGCTATAATTGTCTGCATCAAGTAGATATATACAGCACATCAAAATGAGAAAAAATAAAAATAACAAGAAGAATTGGTAGTTACGTTAATAACTTTTCCTTCCTAAATTGGTGCATAATGCATATGAAACAACCGCTTCAGATCCGTCACATTGACCCATGAATAATGATTTGGTCTGCAACCTCATCTGGGTGGCCCTACCAGTTAATGTATGGAGATTGCTTATCTACTGAAAAGCAGTAATTTCTATGTTTGTAATTTGGTTGGCATTTTGATGGAATCGTGACGACGAATTTATTTATTAGTAATTTTTTTTTAATTTAATTAGTGTTTGTTTGATTTTATTTTCAAGATTCATTTTTATTTTCTCGTGAAAATAAAAATAAAAAATAAAAAATATCAACTTCTCCTTAATTTTCGTAAATATTTTCATTTTTAATAAGTTTTTCCAAATATACTCTTACACACACACACTCTCTCTCTATATAAATTTTTTATACTTTACTTTTTTTATTCTCATTTGCATGATTTTTAATATCAAAACACAATAATATCTGAATACAATTCATTTTCAATCCTATATAATTATTTCATTTTCAACAAAATATTCAAAAAAATATTCTATTTTTAAATCATATTTATAACTAACCTTTCAGTATTTCTTTTCACTAAAAAATAAAAACAAAATGGACTCTTAGTATTTCGATAGCATTTTAATAATTGACTTATCATTTGTGCATTCGTTATTACTCAAACTGACAGTTTACAGTGGCAAAAATTCCTGTGGTCACGACAAGTGGGATTACTGTGCTGGTTATTCCTTTCCTATCTTCTGATTATAAAAAACACAAAATCTCACAATTTAAAACTACTGAAATTATTCCAAAAATATGGCATTATACCATAATTATATATTAAAATCCCGTCAAAAGTTACCTTGTATATTTTTTTGTCGAGCCTCAAGCACCACCGTGGAATCGTCAAAAAGTCATAGAAATTAACTATAGAAGAACGGGGACGGAAGCTACATTCTTTTTGAATCTCCAAACTCAGGCACTGCTGCCAAAACTTCTGACGCAACCAAAAGAAATAATGACAAGAAGGAAAAAGAGAGGGAGACGGTGAAAAGTTTCTAATCACTACTTCACAACAGCTATAAATTCGTTTCTTTTCCACCCACTCCATAAATTGGTCTACCCCAAACCCCACTAAAAATTCGAAATTATTAGTTAAATTACTCACACCAATGGCCTTATTACTTTAGCTTCTTCTGTTTGTATTCCACACAAATCCTTCTCAAAAGGCATTCTTCCCACAGAACTTCCATCAATCAATCCAACTACATTTTTCTCATCATTTTCTTGGGCAATATCTGAAGCTTGGATATTTCCGCAAACCCAAATAAACATGATTTGAGTTGCTAGCTGGCTTCTGAGTTTGATGGAAGCCCGTGTTTTAGGCATAGCGACGGAGGTAATAGTGATGGCAATAGTAATTTCAGTGATCTTACTGTTTCTGGGGATTGGCATTTTAATTCTGATCCACGTTTGTATTGTGGGGAGAACGCTCAGAAGAGGGTTGTTAAATGAAAGCAATGTTAACATAGTTGAGAGGGGAAGTTTTGGGAGCACGAGTATGTCGCAAGACGACATAGAAAAGCTGCCCTGTTTCGATTTCAAGGCGAAGGAAAAGGGGAGTAGCCCTCCGGCGGATTGCGCTGTTTGTTTGGAGAAATTCAGGGTGGGAGAGAAATGCAGGCTTTTGCCCTCCTGCAATCATAGTTTTCACGCGGAATGTGTGGATTTGTGGCTTTTGAGGACCCCCATTTGCCCGATTTGCAGGGCTGGTGCTCATGTTTTGGATAGTGTGCCTCTTTATGGGGAAGAAAGCAATAGTTTTGGTGAAAGTGGGGTTGAAAATGGGATTGGGATTCGGGTTTCTAGGGTCGAAGAAGAAGGGAGTGGCGATTCTGCTGAAGTGGGATTGGATCGAACAGTGGAAATTGATGGTTCTGGTTTTCCGGAGAGGCAAACGAGTGAGAGAGGCGGATTGAGGTGACGGAGAGGGAAGAGATTGGAAGAAATGACATGAGAGTTGCTGTCGAAATCTACGTATTTCTGATTCATTGAATTGCCGCTTTTGCAGTTGGATGTTGAATAGTTTTTGTACATTGATTGATTTTCATGTTGAAGCTGTGCATATATACATCAATCCTTTTCTGTAATCTGTTGATAAGTATGGTAGTTATTGGTGGCCTTTCCTGTTTCTGGGTATGATTAATGTGCGTAGGGTCCATATTGCAACTCCACTTCATCACCACATGTGTTTTGAAGTTATTTGAGTTTGGATTTCGAATTTTTTACATATATATGTATACTAGAAAGGGTGCATTGCGTAAGGCGCGGTGCCATGTTCGTGGAGCTATGCACGTGGAGCTATGCAATCAATTATCCTTATTTTAGGTAGTTTTTCAATTAAATTTTGCTAATCAATTAATAGAAATAATGAAGCATTTTTATCATCTATTAATTTTATATATTCTTTGTCGTGAACTATTCTGGCATAATTATTGTAAAATTCATCATAATACGATCATATATATGCAATATGGATAACATTTGAATTAAAAAAAGAAAAAACTTAAACATTGGAGTTATAATAAAAAATAATGAAAACAAAACCCCAAAATTGATTTTCACTGGAGGTTGGAATTTCGAAACTTATATAGCGTAAGCTACATTCATGAAGCTTTTACATCATTGAGCAGCACCAAGGTATGAAACTGTGTGTATATATATATATATATATATATGACATTTGAACAACAAGTGCAACTTATTCATATGTAAACAAACACTTCAATTTTTTGAAGCAACACTACATATACCTATGGACAAAAGTAACCAAAATAAATTAGCCCAGCAGCAGCTAATGCAAAGCAGTAGTTTAGACATTGTTTTTACACCAATAATGTTATCACAAAACAAAAATTTGTAGACAAAATAAAAGTTGCTGCCTCAAAGCAACATTTTTACTTCTAAAAAAATAAACATGTTCTGCATTTTGTCAATTACATTGGTGCATCTTGTCAAAATATTCTCAAAAATTCTACTTTTTTTCAATCCAAAGAGTGCAATCAGACTGTTTCATCCTCCTTTGAAAATTCACTTAGAACCAAATTTTGCTACTTAAATTTATTTGGTTATACTTTATAGGAAATATATAAAAGGCACTATAATCATAATTATACTTGAAACTCTTCTTTTTCTCTTGGTTGGACCTTGATCAACATTAGATTCATCATCTGTTCATTCAGCTTGTGCAAAATTCGATTTCTGTGTTGATTATGATGTTTAAATAATAGTTCAATTATTATGCTAATATTGTAATTGAATTTATACCTTTATCAAATAACCTTTTCACACTTCTTGGCTTAATCAACGTTGGCACATTAACCATGTCAGAAGCAAAATTAACATCTGGTTCAGTTGCAATTCTTATGTCATTTTACTTCTACTTAGATATGTGAAAAACGGTGTATTGTGCATGCAAACTATCTTGATGAGTTTTGTAAGCTTTTTTCAGCCTAACAAGGAAGACCGTTTGCTCTATGGCTCTATTCATGTTTTCAACAAATGGTGAGTTGCCTTGTTAATGTAAACGTTTAGTATAAAAGTGGAAAAGATAATTGTTAATTTATCACAATAAAATAAAAAAACTTACAACTAAATGCATCTCCAAGGCCATAAATCCATTCATTTGTATGATTTTAATAGTACAATCTCCAAATAAGGTGACTTCCAAAGTTCCAGTTTCATCAAATGTGTTAGCAATCACCATTTCTCTACATTAAATAGCAAGCAATTGGAGCCTTTAAGCCCTTTATTAAATTTATTATTTACAAATAACATATCAAACTTAATTCCACACATCATTACCTCAGCTTGACCACAATGCTTTTGTTGCATTTTCTGCAGTCAATTTTTCAATTGAAAACTGCAGCATAAGAAGCATGTCATTTTTCACATGCCATATAGAAGAACTTTTGATTTTGATTAGATACATGAACCATAACCTTTAACGTAAATCTGTCAAGCTGCAATAATGAATAGATAATTTATTCAGCCAAATAGCTTGCAAAGAAACCTTAGCAAAGTACAAGATTTTACTGATTAAAAGTTACAACAAGCAACAAGAAAAAATTAATGCACGTATTCAAACATTGTAGTTCACATTGTTTAACGTACATATATAAGTGAATACTATTAGACTTACATCTTCCAATCTCACCACATCAGCAATTGTATGAAACTTTAAGATCATACGGATTGATGATTGCTATATTTTAATCATCACCTCCACCTCTAAAGTAATGCTTTGGCTATTAGTTTGGAGTTATTCGCACACCTAATGCGTCAAAATACCAATGAATTAATTAATTTAGCTGAAAAAATTCTCAAACAATTTTCCTCATTTAAACATATTAATGTGCGAACAAATACCATGTCTCCAATTTTTGTGCTTTTGGTATGGCTGGATCAACATTAATGGTGGTCGCAGCAGTCAATGCAAGCGAAACACTTGCATTTAAGATGTTCAGCTAGTGAGATAATTATCCTAAAATCAAATACATTAAATTACAATATAAAACCCAAAAGGTAGAAAAATTCCAACCATAATATGAAGAAACATTCAAGTTCTTTGTACAAATGATAGGCATAGGTTCAGTTGATGTCATAATCGATTGCCCTTTTGAAGAAGCAATGTTATTCCATAAAGAGAGAATGAGCGTTTTTTTACTAGAAAAGAGAAAAGAATATACATAAACATAAATTTTTTTTCAATAAATTAACTTCATATAGTAAGAACAATTTAAACTATAAAATTATATAAACTACCATACTCATGGTTCATCACTGCAAATTCATGAATAATATAGGATTTAGACGAGCTTCCAACAATATGCTATTCATATTTTTTAATGACTATAGCCAACACAACTATATGCATGGAAAAAAATTATGATGTTTTAATAACTATAAAACAGTTAGTCAAAATAGTACAAAAAATATTGCAAACTTGCCAACAATTCTTCTCTTAGCTGTTGGCACCAATGCTGAAAATTTTGCATGCTTAGGAACAACAATAGAAGGTGATATCACATGGTCAATCACCTTACTAATTACTGTTCTACGACTCAAGATCTATTGATATTTGTTTCCAAAGCATTCAAAGCCCAAATTTGCATCTATCATGCGACCATTAGAGATAATATAAGTATCCATAAGATTTAGAGTTCTGTCAAACTGGTTGATGTCCATGTCAAAAATCATTGTTTCGCACCCTATACATTAATCATTATATGTTTGAAAATGTCAATATATCTTTGATTTAATATTTCATTGTTGTAATATTTTACAAAAAAGGATGTTACATATCATAGTTATTCAATAATATGTCCCTCATCGAATCATCCACTAAGGTGACACATTGATATCTACATGGGCTTTGTACAGATTGCCTTGGAGCTGTTTTGGACTCCACTAACACTTTCACACTCCAGCTCCTCAATTTAGGTCTAATATCCTTAATTTGCAACAGCCTCTGCGCCATTATAATCTTCGGCTATATCAATCAACCAAGGAAACCAAATGTTAAAATAATTAACATCATATAATATCAAAGCTTCTTGTCAAAAATAAACAATTAGTAGAAATAAGCATGGCATAAGAAAATGGAAACTGATAAAGTACATAGCTGAAATTATATACGAATGATTTAAAAATGACCTCTTTCCATTAAGTTATAAATCTCTCTATACACAATATTTTTTGTGTATTGCTGCTTATCAACTTCTTGATAAATAGGCTCAATAAGTATTTTAACTGAATATGCATGAAGAGCCCTTGACAATGCAACATATAACTGACCATGAGAAAATACTGGTTGCAGTAAATAAATGCCAACATAATCAAGTGTTTGCCCTTGAGCTTTATTGATTGTCATGACAAAACAAGGCCTTATTGTAAATTGGAAATGTTGAAGAGTAATAGGATGTTTTTCTTTATCAGAGCATTCAATGGTATTCGGGGAATAAACATTAGCTTGCCTCTATGATCTCTAGTCACTATTTTAGCTTATATAATTCTCTGCAAGGTTTTGGCAAATCAATTGTGCACCATTTGAAAGACCTTCTATTGGATTCAAGTTCCTTAATAGCATAATAGGACAATTTTTTTTTTTTTTTGGCATTAGTTTGTGTGGATGAAGATTACTTGCAACAACACTATCAAAAAAATCTTCATATTGACCTTGGTCAAAAGGGGTTAAGGCTTTATTGAAATTAATGTATTCTTTGCATACACTAGGTAACTTTTCAATAAGAATGTTATTTATTTCCACTACATTATCATTTTTGGGGGTATGAATAAGAAGTAATTGAAGGAAAAACACAGTCAATTAAATTTTCAATTGACAACTCTCTACTAATAAATGGCAAAAAAATATCATCAGGTATAAGAATGTTGTCGTATAAAACAAAAGGCTCAATGCCATCTCCAATTCTCAACAAAAAATCTATAAAGGAAGGGTCATCCCTTGCACTTATATTGTCATGCAATTTAAATTTTGTTAATTGAGGCCATGTATTGGAAGCAATAAAACTGACATTTATCATTTGTACTTTTGTACCAAAAGGAATAATAGGTCATGTTTGACGGAAATCTCCACCAAAAACAACGACATTGCCACCAATAATTTATTTGGTTCATTAGTAATATCACACAATAATTCATCAAATGCCTCAATAATTTTATAATTTGCCATTGAAGCTTCACCCCAAATTATTAATTCAGACAAAACAATCATTTTTGCAAGACTGGATTGTTTACTTATTTTTTACTCTAACTTTTGGCCAATTTCAATTGGAAGTTTAAATCTAGAATGAGCTATTTTACCTCCAGGTAATAAAGATGCCACAACATCGGATGTTGCTATAGCCAATGCTACATGTTTTCTTGACCTAACACATGCGAGAAGTGCTCTATACAAAATTTTTTTACCTATTCCACCAGGCCCATCAATAAAAAAAGCGCTTGATTGACCAAAATCAACTGTATGCATAATTTCATTAAGTGCAACTTTTTGTTTTTCATTTAATTTTTGTATCACAATTGAGTCATCTAATGGAATTGATTTTTTTTTTTCATAAGCTAGCTCCCTTGAAAATCGTTTTTCTTCAATTAATCTTTGAAAATTTGAAGTCAAAGAAAAATCATGAATAGATTTGCTCATGCACATAAGAAATTCATCAATACTATCTAAAGTTTTTCTCTCAACTTCTATTTGAGTTAGATTAGCATTTCTTGAATAATCATCCAAAGCACATCCATAAATCTAACAAATAATTTTTTGGGATCAAGAGGAGAGCAAAAAACCAATAAAATTGCAAATAGCTTTCTAAGACTTCAAGGCACACGAAATTGAGAAGCTTCTTCCAAACACTATTCAGAATAAGAATTAGACTCCAGGTAACCTCTATGTAATGCAGCAAGTCTAAAATAATTAAACAACTTATTGTCTACAGTAAGCAAATCTTGATAAGATATAGATGCCCTAACATCTGACAAAAGACTCTTTAAAAAATAATGTTCACCCTTTGTAGGATCGACAACAACAACTCTACCTACAACAAAACCCTTTTTTCGTAATGTCCATGTTCTCTCTTTTTGCTCCCAAACAAAGTATTCAGGAAATTCTTCATGCAAAAGATTCATTCTTTGAGCATCAATATTATTACCATTCATCCAAAAATATTCTGTTAAAATAGTTCTACTAACAAATGAATTTGTAATTATTTCATTCAAAGGACATTTTCGCCCAAAAGTAAGTAAATGAATTGGTAAAATAATTACAGTAAAGTACATTTAAGTCATATCGAAAAAGTAAATGCGCTACCATGCCTCAACAGCAGAAATCCATAGGCCTTTTTGATAATCTTTATTTCATCAATATTATTTACAAAAGAATCACCGACAATGTTGTAACAAATTTTATCATGACCTTTATAAATATATTTATATAAATATTTCACAAGATCAAATTCTAAACAAGCCTCAACATTGATGTGACAATCAAATTTTGCAAGCAAATATGGACAATATGGCACAACAAATTTGTTATCTAATTAAGTATTACTAACAAAAACTTTTTGATCATAATTTCATCTTTTATAATTTGGATATGATGCCCTACCATGGCTAGTAACATCACATAAATCTTTTAGATATTTATTCTTACATATACCATCTCTCATACATACATTTTTTGGATTGGCAACACCACAAGGTCCATGCACCATATGAGAAACAACATATAAATACAATAATGAAGAAAGGTCATTTGGTAATTCAACTGAAATTATTTGATCGTATAATTTTGGAGAGTTAAATTTATGATGTTCTTTAAGGATAATGATCCAATGAGCAAGAGGCAACCAACGCTTTTGAAATTTTACCGCATATACATAGACTGCAATATCCCTAAAAAACATTTTCCTAAAAATTTCATCTTTGAGTTCCTCAAGTTTTGCTCTAAACACACATGCCATTAAATTGGGTCTCTCTAAGGCAATTTGTGTTAGCAATAAATGTTGTGTAATTTCTTTCCAATTAGGATTACATGTCATAGTAATAAAGAGATCAAGTTTTCCAAATCTATGAACCAACGACATTGCATTTACGTACTTTTTGATCAAATCTCTAGGACCACCAATAAATGATGATGGTAGAATAGCACGATGACCAATTTTAGTAGGACCATTAATTCCATTAACAACTAAAGAATTAAGTATTCCTCATAAAGTCTCAATACAAGCATCCATTTGGTTTTGCTCTGTTCTATAGTAATCTAAGCGCTGAGTTTTGATTTTGATATATGGATCTACAGCATGTTGTTGACCAAGCCTATCCACATGCAAAATGCAGGAGAAATCATTTGGATGAATTTGGTATCGATAACATATGTATTCTCAATAAGAAACATTCGTTCTTTTCTTCTTATTTTGAGTGTACACTATTATATTGTTAAATATTAAATCAATGGTCAAAAAAGTTATTTATTTAATATAATTTAATTTGAATAAATTAATTTAAATTTACAATAAATACCTTCTTGTTCAACTTGGAGTACATCAGTCATAGTTTGGCCAACAATCGGTGCAACAACATTCTATCCCCTACAATATGATCTTTTTTTTCTTGTTTAAGCAACACGCTCAATTCTAGTATGTCACTCGGCCTCACTATATGGGAACAATAATGGATATTGGAGTGGATCATAACGACCATAATGATAGAGAATTTGATGTGGTTTGTTATTTGAACAATAAACTCTACTGTCCCTATTCAAATTCTCGGGATCATCGGTAGTTTCATTCCATATCGCAGCTACTTGTTCTTTTGTGGTTAAATTATATGTTTTTTGATTGATTTGAGGATTTATTCAAAGGACAACATGCAATTGACTAAATAGTCCCATGATTTTAGTAGCTTAAAAATAGAAAAATAAGGATTGTTACACCAAGCTATAAGAAGAATATTAAGGATATCAAAATCTAATTCATATTTTTTCAATGCCTCTTGACTAATATCATCAGATGTATCTAAAAAGAAGAGCTACAATCGTTTTGGTTGCTCAGGTGATGTGTTAAATGTATCAAGCTTATGTGTAACCTGGCCATTCACTTTCAATGTATATATCCCTTGATTATTTTTACAGTAGGTTGGGTCTGTTTTCATACCAATAAAGGTTAAGGCTAGGTTATTACTATAGGTTCTAACTCTCCTACAAAAGAATTGACCAACATCTGATAAATCAAAGGTGAACAAATGGTACAATACAGGATTGTAGGTTAAAGGAGCTAATGATACATCGCCTAATGAACAACAAAAACTTGGTGGTTCTCAATAAAATTTAAAAGCAAAACAATATTGATAAGGAGATACATTAGGCAACTCCCAAGGTACTTTTGGAACATTAGAAATCCTTGAAAACCATCTAATTGATCGTGTATTAGCCACATGCCATCCTAAAGTAGATTCAAAATTTATTTCTACTTGGGAAAGGGAACAAATTGTGCTTGGAGCATAATTTGGAATATTTTCTTTAGTTGAAAGTGAATACCTAATTTGAGATTTATTTTGAACTACCAATGAAGGGAAAAAAGATTCACTTGGGGAATTATCAGCTTGGGAAAAGGAACAACCTGCACCTATAGCACATTTTGCAATATTTTCATCAGATTGAAGGAGAAGTTTATTTTGAATTTCATTTTGGTTTTGCTAATATGGGCAAAAAGGATTCATTTCTAATTAAGCTAAGATTCATGCCTTTCATTCAATTAAAACTTGACATTGACTAGCAATCAATAAATTCAATTCCATCACTAACAAATGAAGAATGACGCTTATAACGGTTTCTATGCCGTTGAAGAAGCATCTTTTTTTTTTGACATAGATTGATAGGCTAACTTAGCTTTTTCATTATGAACCCTTTGCCTCTCTTCATCATGATCCATTTATGACTGCAATCCAATCACTCCTAATATATATTCAAGAAATGCATGAACACAGAGAAAAGAAGAACTTACAAAGCAACAATAAAAATGTCAAATTTACTACCCAAAGAAACCACAAAAAAGAAAAAATAAAAACAAACAACTAAAACTATGAAGACAATGCAATATCCATAATTAAACATATAGTCCATCATAAGCTAAATAAGATAAACCTTACACTCTTAATAAACATGGAAAAATCATAATTAGAACATGTTAAAGAACTTTGAAACCTTATATACATTAAGCCATATTAAAATATACCAAAATTAAAGAAAAAATACCTTAGCTAGCAATAATTTAATAGGATCAGCAGAACTCCAGGAAAAGGAAGAATATTGATGTATCTACCTACATTTTTTTAGAAATCAAGAAAACAGATAGTTTAAATTATAAAATAGATAACACTAAAGAATGAACAATATAGATAAATATAAATAATATCATAAATAAAATCATAACAAAACCTTCATATTGTTAATTTTTCAATCTAATAAACCATTATACAAATTTTTTATTCAAAAAAGTCCAACTATCAACTTTTACTCTATTTTTGGACAAAATTACCCTTAAACATCTCATGAGTATGTCACATTAGAATTTCTTTCTATTCATCAAAATTAATTTCTTTTTACTCTCATTGCTGTAAAAATTAGATATGTTATTTATGAATTTTAATCAAACTTTTGTCTTTTTGTTGAGTTCTTTTGATTTAGATTTTATAAGTATTTCTATTGTAATATATATATATATATATATATATATAACTTTAAGGAATATATTTGTTCCAAATTTTTAGTTTACTAAATATAAAATCATCATTGATAGAAATCACTTAAAAAAATTAGAAAGAATATTCTATTAAAAAAGCAAATTGATTAATTTTCTAAATTTAATAAGATAAGGATAATTTAAAAACTTTAATGAATTAAGAGCAATTGAGTAAAAAAATTAGTTATTGGGTATTTTGGAGTGAAACGTTGATGGAATGGGTATTTGAAAATGGAAAATATCTTCATGGGCTTTTTAGAAATAAAAATATATGTCAAGGAGGTTTTAGTAATTTTTTCTAAAAATTAACAATAGATAAGGAACAAATTACCTTGATTTTTGAAAGAAATAAAGAAAACAA
>JACGDI010005106.1:133627-157026 GCA_014898725.1 Jacaranda copaia
CGCTGCCAAACTCTCCCACTTCAGCATCCTATAAGAAGTCTCAACCCTCAGCCCCACCCTCAGCTCCTCCACCACCAATTTTGCATAAAGCGGTTGTTCCCACATCATCGGCAACGCCAATATAGGAACTTTCGCGCATATGCTTTCCATTATTGAACTCCAACCGCACTGGCTCAAGAACCCTTGAACACTCTCGTGCTCCAGGATCTCCCTCTGATCAACCCATTCTTTCACCACTATTCCTCTATTTCTCACCCTCTCTTCAAACCCATCCTCCAGTTGGGACCTGTTTTTCCTCACGACCCACAAGAAGTTCACCCCAGATTTCTCCAACCCGGTTTTGATTTCCTCAAATTGCTCCGGGGATATCTCCACTTGAGTGCCAAACGCAACGTAGAGAACGTTTTCCCCTCGTTTTTGGATTTGGTCTAGCCAATGAATCCAAGAGGGCTTTTGCTTATTTTCTGGCTTGATCGTTGTCTCCTCGGCCAAGCAAAAGGGTCCGGCGCACCATAGGCGGGGGCCAAACGTGGAATTCCATATGTCAACGTAGGCTGATTCAAACTCATAGAAACTGTTCAGCACGATTCCACGGCTTCTCGACGAGGCTTCGATATTTTCGAAGACATAATCATGATATTTAGTACCTACAAATTCAGGGTCTATAAAAACGGGTTCCAAATCCTCTCTTCTGATATTGATCCAAGGGAAATCACCAACTCTGACAACATCACCATTTCCATCTTTCTCCGAAGAAAAACGACCCTGAGCCAGATACATCATTACAGACAGGGGGAAGGTTCCGACAGCGTAGTAAACAAACCTCGGGATACCATATTTCTCGGCGGATTCGAGTGTCCAACTTAAGAGATCATCTGTTATCATGAAAGTAACATGCGGGAGAAGAGATTCCAACGTTCGTTCGAAGTGGGGTTGCATCAGTTTTGCGGCGGCGGCGAAGGTAATCCAAAGGGAGATGTCGGGAAGTTTGTCGGTGCTCTCGACGCCGGGGGGTATGTCGGGGATGTTTTGAGGATAGGGAATATCGATAACGTTGATGGCGGCGGAGGAGGGGAGAAGGCTGCAGACGAAGGGGCGATTGCCGGTGGTGGTAAGGAGGGTGACTGCCGCGCCGTGGCGGCGGAGGAGACGGGCTAGCTGGAGCATGGGTATGGTGTGGCCTTTAGCCATGAATGGGAACAGAAGTATGTGAGGTGAAGCCATGGATATGGATCTTGATCTTCTCTCGTCAATTCTCCAATAATTTGCTGCCTTTGGACTTTAATGATCAAAGATTTGCTTCTTCAATCTCTCTTTACTCAAATTTTCTGATATTGCTCTTATCCCAAATGTGTTGGTGTTGGAAGCATAAATTATTTGTTCTTATAGGAGAAATGACTGTCGGTTGAGAATAACTTAATATCTATAAATGAATATTGTATAGGTACACCCACTTGTTATTCTAATATGACTTGAGACACACACCTTTCTTGTTTGGATTTATTTTCATTTTCAATTTTCATTTATATTATTTTTAAAATTTAAAAGTTAATTAATGAAAATGGGTTAAAAATGAGTTTGTATTTGGATAGATTATTGAAAACGTAATGATTAAGTTGAATTTAATAAATTATAGGTGGAGAGAAATAGAAATAATGATATAAAAAAAAGAAGATATATAGATTGTTTAGAAAAGATATAAAAGTTATAAGAAAACTTATTTTGAGAGTGAAAATGAAAATTATGTCATGTGAAAAGATATAAAAGTAATATAGGTTATAAGTGGAGAGATTAAGTGATATATAAAAAGTTTGTATTTAGATATATTGTTGAAGAAATAATGATTAAGTTAAATTTACGAGGTTATGGGCATGGAGATATAGAAATAATGATTTAAAAAGAGAAGACATATAAGTTATTTGAATTATTGAAAAATATATTTTGAGAATGAAAATAAAAATTATGTCAGGTGAAAATATATAAAAAAATTATGCATTTTTATTTTTAAATAGTAAAAATATGAAGATAAAATGTGGAAATGAAACCAAACGGCCTTAACCATTTGAAGTAAAACCTCAATGCTAGTAAATTGTAACGTACTCAGCGTTGCCTTTGCATAAGAATTGATTCTAGAAAAGTATGTTACTATAAATAAGACTAAAGTGAATTGTTTATTTGTGAGACTACCGTTGGATGCATTTTCAAAATGTGGCATGTCATATTAGAAAATGAGAATATATAGTTATAAGAAAACGATACTTGACCAGTGCTTGGGAGTGATATCAAATAATTTGGGTCGTGACTAATAACAGCTGATACATTTTTGGATTGATCTATAAATTGATGCAGAACTTCTAGAATATGAGAATACAAATGCCATTAGAATCGTTTGGGGGGTTTTGGCTTAGTAAAAACTATTCGATGATAAGTTAGTTGTCCATTCGAAAAAAATCGTAGTATGGTAAGAAGACAGAGAGATTTTAATATTCTATACGTATAAACGAGCATCGTATATATTCAATTTGATTTGACAAATATTGAGTAATTGACATATATTTTAAAATTTTTATTTTATTTCATATTTCATCTTCTTTTTCATGCACCCACTATTTAAAAAAAAATAGTAATAAAACAAGAAAGTATAGAGATTTCAATATTCTATATGTATAAAGGAGCACACTACAACTTCAATTCAATTTAACAATATCGAGTAATGGATATTGATGATATTGATAATAGTTTAGAATGAAAGGGAACTGTTTGAGATTGATCCGACTAGAGAGGTCGAGTAATCCAACTTGTGTATTTCTCGAAGTCTAAGATCTGTAATAATCAACACATGTTAAACTACACTCAAGTCAGTTCTGGTCGAGATAAGATGATTGAACAAAATATAGAAAGCTTATGATGTATTTGGCATTACCTTAAGCGTGGTTGAATATGAGGTATTTATAGCCTTCTCCAGGCATGATTTGTCTATGGTGCCCATATCAGGTATAGTGGGCTTTAATCCTTGTCGGGGGATAAATGGTCATTCCAGATCTTGATACTATTCCAAATGGCACAATCTCCCATTTTTAGGGTGAACAGTACCTCTGATAGGTGCTTCTCTGCCAAAGGTGGTGACAAGGTTGGTGGTAGCGACTGTATCAGCAGTCACGTATCATTAATGTAGAGGTATGGTGTCTGACAGAATAATAAATGCGGCGTGAATCTGAGTCAGCGTCGAAAAAAAAGACTTGAGGTTGACAGCGATCGATTGGACCTAACTGGTCGACCACTTGAGTAATCGACCTGATACATGATGGAACAAGCTAGAATAGGTGATACATCCCATCGAGCCTGGTCGACAATAGTTTACTCGACTAGATAGTTGTTGTTAAATAGGTTAGCTCCAAAACTAATGTTGGGCTTAGTGGGCCTGCTAGGCTGAATGGAAGTGACATTGGGCTTGCTTAGTGGGCCTGTTGGACCATCCCATATCATGAGTCCCCCCTAACTCGCGGTCCTGATTGAGTTTATCGATGAAAAGGAGCAGGGAGTTAATAGGCAGTTACGGCGGTTAGCCATATTTGATCGAGGTTTTTGAATCATTGACTAGGGTTTTTGAATTATCGATCAGAGTTTGAGGCAGTTCTGCTGCATTTAATGCATCGGTTACTTCGCAGAATACGAAGCGTACGGAGGTAGGGAGTAATTAAAACTGACGCTTGGGTTCTCGCGCATAAACCCCTATAAATAATGGGGAGACATGCTTCCATTTACAGTTTTGCTAAATCTATCTCTGGTCGAATCCCTACCTCTGAAGTTCTCCAACTTTGTACTGTTAGAGCCTATCCAATATCCATTGTAAGTTACTCTACCATCTATTTCTTTTGTTCCTCTTTTCTTCTAAGATAAAATGTCTACAAGCTCCGATAACGAGGACACTAAGTCTGAGAACATGGCCTATCGGGAGGGGGGGTTAAGGGTGAGAGTGTCTCTGAAACATCCCATGACAGCAATCCTAGTAGTTTTTCTAGTGATAGCTCGAGTGTGAGCAGTTCTAGTAGCTCAAGCGATGAAAGGGCAGTTTCTGAGGGTGAGGTAGGGCCAGTCAAAGTTCCTATAACCCGGGGTCGATTGTTCACCCCAGATCATTATATGCAGATAACATCCAAAATAACCCCTGTCGACCTGTTAAGAATTAGGGTAACACACCATATCTCGAGAAATACGAGTTGTTAGTTCTAGGGACTCGAGACTGAATGCATCGACCTCCACCAAGGTGCATCACTGTGTTTGAGGAAGGGCTAAAATGTGGTCTTAGATTTCCCCTTACTTGAGTGATGGTCGACCTCATCATAGGCCTGGAAGTATGTATAACCCAACTGCTGCCAAACTGTTTCGCCACCCTGTACAGTTTTGCCATACTGATGCACTTATATAATCAACCAGGCTCCTTTGCCAACTTCTCAAATCTATTTCACTTACCTATGTCCTGAAAGTCGGGTAGTATCGAGGAGTCTAGTTTCTACTACCTGACCGCTCGACCCCGCAGAAAATTCTTGGTATTCCCTGCCTCTTCGTACGACCAAGCATGGAAAAAATACTTTTTCTATATTCGAGGGCCAGGGGTTCTTGACATTCCTCAAGGTAGGTGGAGGGGGCCTATTGAGATGCTTAGGAACTAAACACCTAGCTGGCCCAACACATTTATCAGGGACTTAGTTGGATTTGGGCATATAGAGGCTTCGATTCTGGAAAGGTGTTTGGTCCTAGCTAGCTTGTCAACGGCCCAACTTAACCTGCCTAAGGGTGGTCAGTTAGGTAGTGGTTCTCATCAATAGTTGTAATTGTAAGTAGTTATTTCCTACTCGACTCTAATATTTGCTAATCTTGTCTGTGTTTGTAGATGGAGAAGAAGTAATGATAAGGAGCAGACTTGAATCCCAAGCCTGAGCGGTGAGAAATGCGAAGTGCCGCTAAGCAACTACTACATGATAAGAGGGAGCACCAGCGAAACCAGTGGGCTTGACCTAATCAACGTTAGCTCCAACGCTCTCTCAAATTAAACAAATTATAGAATCTTAGCCCGCTTATCGAGAAGATTCAACCCCGAATAGCCCCACGGGTTGGGGTAAAAGGTTGATGGTCGAGGAAGGGAGCCCAGATCCAAAAAAAGTTACCGTAAGCAAAGAAAAATAGAAAATAGCTACAGGTTATGACCTATTCGGAAAGCCTGATGATGGGACCCTATTCTAAATTCTATGGCTATCTATTCCTCGATTTGCCACTGACCTATCCTAGGAGATGAATCACTCGACCTCTATTATCTAGGGAGGGATAACAAGAGGAAATGTCCTAAAATAACTCTCGTTGGGGCTATTCATATCCGACCAGTGAAGATTGATGAACCTCGGCCAAGCTGAGGTCATTTGAGCATTGTCCTATCACTACAACATGGTAAGTATGAGGTCGATAATTTTAATCGAATTTCATTTCATAATGGTATTGTGGGGTAATGTCATCCTTGCGTTTCATGTGGGACAATTGGGCTATAACATCTTCTACCGATCTGAGTTGGCATTGGAGGAAAGGGAAGAGTTGCGAGGAGGGGAGGACATGAAAATTCTCAAGATGCAGCTCGAGTTCTCACAACTATAGGTTGAGCAACTAAATAAAAGGGTGGCTAAATTGCAGGAGCAACTTAGCTCTAAAGATCATCAACTAGTCCAGGTGATCGAGGAGCGGAGCCGCATGGACAACATAATAAAAAAAGCCCAATTGGATCTACAAGTGAGTTACACTTTTAGTCGGGCTGCAGGCTGTGCAGAGGTAACCAATGAGGCAGGGGAGGCCTTCAGCCGCCATATCTTTAAGATGCATCGCAAAGTGGTTGAACAGTTCATCGTTAGTGCTGCTTTTTAGGATGCGAGCGTGGTTGCGTCCCTAGACGATGCTCGAGAAGCTTTTCATAGATCTATAAAGCAGTTTGAGCATCTGGGATATACTTTTCGCGCTGAAGATAAGAGCAAGATAAGCTTGGTGCAGAATGAGAAACTGGAAGCATATCAAACCCTAAGGAGGGTGAAGCTGAGCAAGCCACGAGGACAGAAGCTGCAGCCGCTGTGGTCGACGAGCCATTAATTGAGGCCCAAAAAAAGAAGGTTGAGGTTGACACTAGACTAGAATAGTTGGCTAAGGAGTTTTCCTTCATCGAGGACCTAGTGGCTCAACTAAAGGAAGAAAAGGTCGACATAGCGTAGTATGTGCTGCGCTTGACCAATTTTATGAGCAATGTCACCAGGCCATCTGAACCTTCTCGAGCAGTCTCGCTGCTAGCATTCGCAATGCCTAATCCAGACTTTGAATGGCCTGAAGGCGAGCAGGCAGGGGCTAGCCAAAACTAATCCAGCGTCTATTATGTTGTTATTTTTTTTGTTGTAACGATAATCAATCAGTTGATGAATAAATACTATTTTTTGTGTCCTTTTGTCTTGTTAAAGATAGCAATTGACTATTTTCACCTTCGATTAAGTTGTTGTAACAATGTGGAGAGTAACTGATGAATGACCTGGCTTTCGCCCTCATAGTTGAGAAAGTTTAAAGATTATTGTCAATCGAGTCAACTTGTTGTAGCCTTGTCTGTTGCACCTATTGGTCAACTACTGAGCCAACCACTGGATCTCCAACCATAGGGTCAATAGGATCAACGCGGGTTGAGTGGTTTCGATGATAAGGCTGGGTTATTGCTTTATCGACTGCAAAGGTCGAATCCAGGATAGAAGCATGAAACCAAAGTGGTAGCATGGTGCTACTTATTTATCGATTGCTTGTTCATTGACTATGGGGTCGACATGAGTAGTGGGGCATGGGCCCACTTGAGTGGCAGCACGAACTGCTTATATGTCGACTATGGGGTAGATATGAATAGTAGCAGCATGGAGCTGCTTAAGTGGTAACGCGAACTGCTTATATGTCAACGATGGGGTCGACACAAGTAGTGGCGGCATAGGGCCACTTGAGTGGCAGCATGAACTACTTATATGTCAACTATGGGGTAGACATGAATAGTAGTAGCATGGAGCTGCTTAAGTGGCAGTGTGAATTGCTTATATGTCGACTATAGGGTCGACTTGTTATAACAGTAACTCTGAATTATACCCATATTATTGAAATTTTATTTGAGCTGACAACTTTCAACAAGTAAATATAGCATGACTTCAAATGTAAAATTTCCTAAGATTGATTGCATTCCATGGGCGAAAGAGTTCTTCCTCTTGCATATTGGCCAGCCTATAAGCATTGTGTTTTGATACTTTGACAATCGTGTATGGTCTATCCTATTTAGGGTCAAGCTTACGAACATTTTTGGAGATTTTAACATTTTTGAGGACAAGATCTCCGACCTTAAAATGGCCCACCTTAACTCCTTTATTGTAGTTCTCGATCATCTTCGACCTATAACACTGCATGGTGTTATAAGCTTTTTGGTGACATTTGTTAGTGGTCTTGAGGTCAAACTTCTTCTCTGACGTGTTTTGCAGTGGATGGAAATGAATCACTCGAGCTGTGTGCTAGATTAGCTCTGACGGGATTACTACTTTGGACCCATAAACTAGGCTATAAGGGGTGTGGCCAGTGACTGTTCGAGGAGTTGTCCTATATGCCCATAACATGCCAGGAAGGTCATCTACCTAGCTCGAACTAGTATCCTGTATCCTCACTTTTAAATGGTCGAGGATCATTCTGTTGGTCACCTTCATTTGACCATTCAACTGAGAATTGCCTACTAAAGTAAAGTATTGTGTGATTCCCAAACTTTCGCACCAGTTCCTAGTGCTTTTGCTCTAGAATTAAGTACCATTGTCAAAAATAAGGGCCTTGGGTAAACCAAAATGGCATATGATGTTTTTCATATAAAACTCTTGATGGCTGCATCCGTTATCTTTGGAATGGTCTCCGCCTCAGCCTACTTAGTAAAATACTCAACTGCTAAAATTATAAATTTTTGTTGTCCTGTTGATTTTGGTAGCGAGCCTAGAATGTTAAATCCCCATTGATCAAAAGGCCAAGAAATTTGAACGCTGACCATCGGTGCTGTGGGTTGGTGTGGCAAATTCGAATGGACTTGACATGAAGTACATTTACGTGCATAATCTACCAAGTCTTTCAATAAAGTTGGCCAAAAGTATTCATATCTGATCACTTTGTGGGCCAAGAATCTTTCTCCAGAATGATTGCCATACGTACCCGCATGAATATTTTGTAACACCTCTGAAGCCTAATCGCAGTCAAGATACCTCAATAGGGGGCCCGAGATTGACCTCTTATACAACAAACCATGCTCATCGAGGAAAAATTTGGAAGCCTAACTCGAAGGCGTCGAGCCTTGTTCTTGTCCTTGGGGATGGTGCCTTGACTTAAATACAATTTAATCGAAGTCTGCCAAGAAACTATCTCTCCTCTAATGCTTGCTATCAAATTCTCATCGATAAGCCTAATGGATGACTTATCAGAAACCAACAATATGATCTTCTTGTCTCTCGTCCCCCTGATGGAGCTACCAAATTTTGAAAGAGCATAACCTATTCATTCTCTGATCGAGGAACCTAAGCTGGTGCAAAACTTCTAAATGATTGTTGTAACTGCTTCACCTCGGCCAAGTACTGGGTCATGGTTGCATCCTTGGCTTCAAACTTTCCACCAACCTACTCCACCACTAACTGGGAGTATGTGTTTGCGACCAGGTGCTCAACTCCTCGCTCGAGTGCCATTCTCATTCTTGCAAAAAGGGCCATATATTCTGCCTCATTGTTCATGATTGCATAGTCTAAATAAGAGGAGCCCTGGGACTCATCTTTGGCAAGTCGACTCACTCGGCAATAAAGTCAGCCAGGACCTATGCTTTGATAGCAGTTTACGGCTAGAAAGTAATATCAAACTCTCCTAGTTTGATTGCCTATTTGGTCAATCTCCCAGATGTATCTAGTTTCGCCAATACTTGCTTTAATGGTTGGTTGGTCAATACTATGATAGAGTGAGATTGAAAGTATGGTCGCAACTTTCGAGTTGCAGTCATGGGTGCTAAAGTAAATTTCTCAATTTCTAAATAATTATGCTTTGGCCCGTGGAGGGACTTGCTGCAATAGTAGATTGGACGATACGTTCTATCTCAGATTGAGATCAATACTGAGCTGATCGATGCCACAGAGATTGCCAAATATACCTGGAGCACTCGCCCAACTCAAGTTTTGCCAACATGGGGGGTAAGACCAAGTATTGTTTTAGCTTGACCAGCACTTGGTCACACTGCGCAGTCCATTGAAAGCTCGATTTCTTAGCATTTTTGAGAATTTTGAAAATGGGTAGATTCTTGTCGGCCAATCTTGCGATGAACCTGCCCAATGCTATAATCTCGCCAACCAACCTCTAAACATCTAGAACCATTTTCGGAGAGGTGACATCGAGAATTGGTTGGATCTTTTGTGGATTAGCCTTAATGCCTCTTTAGCTGACCATGTAGCTTAAAAATTTTCCTCTCCGAACCCTGAACGTACACTTATTTGGATCTAATTTTAGACCAAAGGCTCTCAATATCACAAAAGTGTGACTGAGGTCGAGCAAGTAATCTTGAGCTTTTTCTATTTTTATAATCATGTCGTCGACATAAACCTCCATCAATTTACCAATTTGATCTTTGAACATAAAATTGACGAGTCATTGATAAGTCGCTTCGACATTCTTTACCCAAAAGGCATGATCAAAAAATAGTATAGTCCATTTGGAATCACAAAGGAGGTCTTGTCCATGTCCTCATGAGTCATGAAAATTTGATAATATCCTTGAAATGCATCCATCATGCTCAATAATTCACACCTAGAAGTTGAATCAACTAATAAATTTATGCGAGGCAAGGGGTAAGGATCCTTAGGGCATGCTTTATTTAAATTCGTAAAATTATTACACATCCACCACTGCCCCTTATTTTTAGGGACGGGAACAACATTACAAAGTTAAGAGGGATATTGAATCTCCACAATATAACAAGCATCTAAAAGTTTTCTAATCTCCTCTTCGATGATCTATGTCCTCTCCGTATTGAATGTCCTCATCTTTTGCCTGATTGGTTTGTATGAGAGATCAATATTAAGATGGTGTACAATGACACTAGGGTCGATTCCCTGTAGGTCTGATGCTTTCCACGCAAAGATGTCAATATTCTCTCTCAGGAAATCGACCATGAGACACTCCATGTAGGAGCTTAGGTCCGTTTCAATATAGGTCATCTTATCGGGGTTTTCCTACTTGAGCTCAATGGTCTTAAAGTCCCCAACAGGCTCCACTCTGGTGTCTTTGAACTTTTGCTTCTTGCTAGCCTGGGACTCCTTGGGTTCCACTACAGGGGCATCCCCTGAGGTCTTCAATTATGATCGAGCTTTCTGCTTGTTTAACTTGACGAGATGTTATAGCATCTCCAGGCCTCTTTCATATTACATAGAAGTTCCCCCGTACCTACTGGGGCCAAAAACTTGACCTTCAAGTGATAAGTGGACACAATTGCACGAAAGTCATTGAGGGCGGGTTGACCTATGATAATGTTGTAAGTAAATGGAGCATCGGCCACCAAGTAATTTATCATCAAAGTTTGCCTTCTAGGAGCCTCTCCAAACGATGTGGACAGGTTAATCGACCCTTCTGGAATGATCTTGATCCCCCAAACCTAACCAGCAGTGTACGAATAGGTTTAAATTTTAATTGGCCCATATTCATTCTTTTTAAGGTAGAGAGAAAGATTATATTGGCCGAGCTGCCATTGCTGACCAGAATCTTGCGCACTTCAAAATTAGCAATCTCCAAAGAGACTACCATTGGACAGTCTATCTTTTAGTCAACATTTCTATTTTTCAAGTGGGCAACGTCGGCATCAGTAAATGAAATGGGCTCTATACTCGTTGAAAGATGGAATATTATCTCGACGTGGGAGGTTTTGGCTAACTCGAGCCTCTTTTGAGTTTATCTTTGAGCAGATTTTAAGTCCCTCCAGTGGGACCACCTGCAATCATATCAATAACTCCTTAGATGGGTAGGCGATCCTCATAAGCGGGTTTCTTTCTTTTTTATTCCCTTCTAGGGCTAACCGACCTTTTTCTATGGGGAGTCCGATCGGTTTTGCCCCCTTCGACCTGAGGGTCCATGGCTATGTACTTCTTGAGGTATCCCTACCTGATTAACTTCTCGATCTCATCTTGGATATTGAAGCATTCATCAGTATCGTGCCCCTTTTGCTTGTGAAAGTGGTAATATTCTTTAATTTTTTCATGGCTTCAGTCTCCATCAACTTTTTAGGCTTTTTGAGGAGGTTATCATGCTGGATGGCATATAGGACCTCCCTCCTTAGGATGTTCAAGGGTGTATACTCATGGAATCACTTAATGGGAGATTAACCTCTCTTTTTGTGTTTTTGGTCGTCTCTTTCTTTTTTCTTCTTATCAACTTCAGAGGATTCAAACTTGAGCCTATTCATCTTCTCCTACATCATATACCTCTCAGCCAGATTGAGCAACTCCTCCATCGACCTAGGCCATTCTTGCATCAGAGTGTTGACGCACTTCTTGTACCTTAGCCCCAAGAATAATACATCGATCAAGAATTCGATCCTAGGGTTATCAATGCTGAGGACCTTCATGTTGAATTTGGTGAATAAATCCTAAAGAGACTCCTCTTTATTCTATTTTATGGTATGAAGATAGGTGTGGGGGAGTTTGGCCTTTCGCCTGCTGATAAACTGGTGCAAGAATTTATCACACAACTAATTATAGGAGTAAACTAACAATGGCTTGAGCTTCACAAACCAGTTTAGTGCTATGCCTTGGAAGGTGGTAACCAGCATTTTGGTGTGTATGTGCTCATTATGTCCATGCAACTGCATTATGTGTTCAAACTGTATGAGCTATTCATTGGGGTCCGTTCATCCATCATACCTCGACAAGTCAGTTGGAACCTTTACGTTAATAACAATGCACTCGTCGATAATATCCTGAACAAATGGAAATCCCCTCTTGCATCGAGATCTCTAAGGGCCTTCTAAGTTGAGTGCTCTTTCAGTATTTCTTCTCGAGATCTCATCGAGGCGCTTATTCAATTGTTAGACTTGGTGGGACACTTTCTCTTATTCTTCTTGATCTGCCTGGGTGGCATTTCTATCAAGGAATGGCCTGGCTCACTTGACCCTGTCACGCTGTGGGGTTCAAAAAGATCGAGCGACGAGGTCCATAGATTTTTCCATATCACCGCGGTGTTCACACCTAGAGTGTTTCACCCTATCACATTACTGGGCTCGATTGATTAAACGTGGTCTATTAAGTCAGCAATCTCTTTTCGTAACTCTGGCCATTTTTTTTCCTGATGGCGTCTAAGATTGGTTTCACTATGGGTGGCAGTCGCCTAGATTCTTGGCAACTGTAGCTGTCTTGGGGAGACCTCTTTCCTGGAGGAGACGGCTGAAGGGTGGCACTAGCAACAGGGACGGGCACTGCGATGTGCCTATTTAAGGTGGTGGACAGCTGGGCTAAAATTTAGGTAGAGATTTACTCACTTATCAGCTGCATTAACTAAGGCATAGTTAATGTCACCATTTGCTCCTGAGGGACGCTAGGGCCTGAAGTATGTGCACCTTGCTGGGGTGAAAGGAGAGGTGGAGATGTGGACCTCCTATTCTACCCCTTTCTAGATGGGGCTCTGCGTGTGTTAACTATTTTCTCATTGCAATCTCAAGAGTTTCCCACAGATGACGCCAAAAATAATGAGGTTGAAATGGTTTAGAGTGAAAGGGAATTGTTTGGGGAGTAATGATGATTTTGAAAATGGTTTAGAGTGAAAGAAAATTGTTTGGAGTTAATATGACTAGAGAGGTCGAGTAATCCAACTTGTGTATTTCTCGAGGTCTGAGATCTGCAATAATCAACACATGTTAAACTAGTTGAGGTGCCCCCAGCAAAGGCACTTCGATGCTCAAGTTAGTTCTGATCGAGATAAGATAATTGAATAGAATAAAAAAGCTTATAGTGTATTTGACATTATCTTGAACGTGGTTGAATATGAGGTATTTATAGCCTTCTCCAGGCATAATTTGTCCATGGTGCCCTTATTAGGTGTAGTGGGCTTTAATCCTTATCAGGGGTAAATGATCATTCAAGGTCTTGATACTATTTTAGATGGCGCAATCTCCCATTTTCCAGGGTGAACAATACCTCTGGTAGGTATCTCTTTGCCAAAGGTGGTGACATGGTTGGTGGCAAAGTTGACGGTTGCGATTGTACTGGCAGTCACGTGTCATTAATGCGAAGGCATAGTGTCTAATAGAATAATAAATATGGCGTGGATCTAAGTCAGCACTGGAGAAAAAGACTTGAGGTTGACAGCAGTCAACTGGAAACTAGTTTATGCGATCAGATAGTTGTTGTCAAATGGGTTAGCTCCAAAACTGATGCTGGGCTTAGTGGGCCTATTGGGCTGAATGGAACTGATATTGGCTTGCTTAGTGGGCCTATTGGACCATTCCCTATTGGGCTGAATGGACCTGCATTGGGCTTGCTTAGTGAGCCTGTTGGACCATCCCATATCAGATATATATTTTGGATTTTTTTTATTTCATATCATATTTTATTTTTTATTTTAATTTGATGAATATATATACTATAAGTGATGATGTTGAAAGTTGTTTTCAGTGAATAGGGTAGCATTTAGGCTGGTTCTACTCGGGAGGTTGAATGATCCAACAGTGATATTTTTCGAGGTCTGAGATCTGCAATCAATAGTAAATATAAATTAGTCGAGGTACCCCTAGCTAAGGCACTCCAACACTTAAATTAGTTGTGGTCAAAATAAGGTAATCGAATAGAAGAGTAAGAGTGTATAGTGAATAGTATATATGGCATTACCTGAAATGTGGCTGGTAGTGAGGTATTTATAGCCTTCTCCTGGTGGATAGTATGTCTAGAATGCCCCTATCAAGTGTAGAGGGCTCTTGTTCTTGCCTAGGGGTTATTGGTCATATCTCATCTTGGTATTATTTCATGTGGCATCATCTCCTACTTTTCAAGATGAACAGTACTCTATGGTCGAGAACAATCCATTTGACCTGACAGTTGTGGTCGAGTTACTCGGCCTAGTTGAGTCCAAAAGCACCATTGAGCTGTGGATGTTAAGTGAGCCTAGAGGCCCTATCTGAGGTCAATAGTTTGTTAGGTTGAGCTATCCCATATCACTTGTGTTTGCTGTGACCTGATTTTTATTTTTAATTGCTACTTTGAAGTATTATTATTGTTAATTTTATTAGTAGTAATTATTATTATTATTATTATTATTATTATTATTATTATTATTGTTATTGTTATAATAATGATGATGATGATGATAATAATAACAATAATTATAATAATATATTATTACTAATCAAATTAGTAATAAGAAGAAGAAGAAGAAGAAAAGGGCATAAACATCAAATAGCTTTTATCCACATTTTATCATTTATTTAAGTAAATAAACAATAATATTATACATTATCATCATATATTTTATCCCATAAAATAAATATACTTTATTAAATATTAAATTATCTTAATCTCACTTTTTATTCATCATTTCATTCCATCACCCCACATTTCATTTGTAAAATAAATGGGCCTCAACTGATCTGGTCCAATAAGCTCATAGCAGGTAAGCTCAAAAAGATACCAAATAAAGTCACCTCGGCTTGGCCATTCCCTGCCTTGCTCAACTATAAGGCGACTCGTTAATGGTTTGTGTTAGTTAGGTCAGATGCCAGCTTTAGGCCTTATGGCCACATGATCCCAGCATTGAGGAACCTAAAGATTGCAAGAGCAAGATTAAAGAAAGATGATAGAGATAAGTATGAATTTAACACAAGAAATTAGGAATCACAACGAGAGATAAATGTATGTTGATTTTATCTTAAAATTTTGGCTAAATTGACAAAGAATAGAAGACAAATGGAGCAAAACGAAGAAAGGGGCCAAAAACACATGCAGTGAACAGTAATTTCATTGTGAACAGTAACCACACTTGGTGAATAGTAACTTTACGGCCTAGCGCAAAGTTTCTACCCAATTTTTGCAATAGGGCATGGAGGACATAAAGTTTGTGTCGAGGCGCAAGGTTTGTGTGCCTTGGGGCACGAGACATTAATTTTTGCACTAGGGCGCAAATTATGTGAGCCCCAACGCATGGTACAAGTTGACTTCGATCAGAACTCTACTTTTTGAATATAAATACATGTTTTCTTTCAAAATTTAATAAGAGACACATACACAAGGATTTCTAACTACTTTTGAATAATTTCTCAAGATAGAGTGTAGAATGAGGGTGTTGGGTGTTTTCGTAAAATTTGTTGGATTCAAATTTATACTTGCATTTTGATTTGAGAACAATAAAATTATTTTTTTTTGTCGGATGGATTAGGCACATCGCTGAACCACATTAAATCTTATTGTCAAATTGCATTAAACTCCTTTACTATAATTTTATAATTGTAGTTTTGGATCATTCCAAGTTACAACAAATTGGTATTGAGAGCTGAGATTGATCATATGTCAACCATGAAGTACAAGGTAAAGAAGTTTGATGGGAAGAATGATTTTGGGCTGTGGAAGATGAAGGTCTACGCCCTCCTATGTCAACAAGGTTTACAGAGAGTGTTAAAAGGTAGGAATTCCTTACTAGAAATGCTGACAAACGAAGAGAATGACGAGTTTATGGCAAAGGCTTATGGTACTCTGGTGTTATCATTGACAGATAACGTACTGAGAAAGGTGCCACAGAAAGTACGCCATTGGGACTATGGTCAAAGCTGGAAAGTCTATATATGACAAAGTTCCTGACAAATTGGCTATATCTAAAATAATGATTATACACATTGAGGATGAAGGAAGGTACATCCATTACTCAGCATATTGATTATTTCAATAAAGTAATTTTAGATCTCGCTAGTATAGATGTTAAAATTGAAGATGAAGATTAAGCATTGATTCTCTTGTGTTCACTACCTAAATCTTTTGAGCACTTGGTCACTATGTTGCTGTATAGATGAGATATGATTTCAATGGAAGATGTGAAGGCTTCATTGAATTCCAATGAGTTGAGAAAACATGTCCTGGGCAGTAACGATGGTGAAAATGGAAAATGATTGATGGCAAAAGAAAGACCAAGAGACAGAGAAAAGAGTAGAGACTGATCAAAGTCCCAAACCAAGCCTAGAAACAGCAACAAGTATTTTAGATGTGGTGGAAAGGGGCAATGGAAACAGAACGAGAAAAGGCAAAAGATGCAGGAGAAACTTCTTATCAAAAATAGGATAATGTCACAAAAATTGTTGAAAATGAGTCTGATAGTGGGCTTGTTCTCAACATTACCAAAAGTTTACTAAGCTCTGAATGGATTTTGGATAGTGGTTGCTCCTACCACATGTGCCCATGTAAAGATTAGTTTACCACTTATCAAAAATGCAATGGTGGTAAACTGCTTACGGGAAATGATGCTTTTGCAGGGTTGTAGGAATTTGCTCAGTAAGGACCCTAATAGATGTACGCCATGCTCCAAATCTGAAAAAAAATCTAATTTTACTAGGTACACTGGACAAGAATGATTGTGAGTACAAAGCTTGAGATGGAGTTCTGCGGGTTTCCAAAGGTGCACTGCTTATCATGAAGGGAGACAAAAGGAATAGCCTTTACATCTTACAAGACAGCACATTTTCTGGTAATGCAGCAATTTCTTCATTAGTCAATAATACTACAAGACTATAACATATGCAGCTTGGGCATATGAGTGAGAGAAGGATGTCAGGACTAAGCAAACATGGCTTGCTTGGTGGAGAGAAGATTGGAAAGTTGGATTTTTGTGAGCAGTGTGTGCTTGGCAAGCAACACAAGGTGAAATTCGACAATGCAATTCACAAGACCAAGGCCACTTTGAATTATATTCACTCAAATCTTTAGGGGCCTTCTCAGTTTCCTTCAAAGAGACGTGTTAAGTATATGCTGACATTCATAGACAACTTCTCATGGAGAGTATGGGTGTAAATGTTGAAGTATAATGATGAGGTGTTTGTCAACTTCTAGCAATGAAAAACTTTAATCGAGAAGTAGACAGGAATAAAATCAAGCGCTTGAGGACTAATAATGGATTGGAGTTCTGCAACAAGGAATTTCAGGAATTTTTTGAGAAAGAAAGAATTGGAGGCATCACACAATTGTACACACACCACAACAGAATAGAGTTACAGAATGCATAAACAGGACTATCTTGGAAATAGCTAGATGCATGCTCATTAACGCTGGATTGTCTGATGATTTTTGGGCAAAAGCAATCAATACTGCTTGTTACTTGGTGAATAGGTCACCATCAACTGCTTTAGACTGCAAAACACCAATGGAAGTTTGGTTTGGGTCTTTTGCTAATTACTCAAATTTAAGAGTGTTTAGGTGCCTAGCCTATGCTTATGTTCGTGATGGAAAGCTTCAGCCAAAGGCTAGAAAATGCATATTCCTAGGCTATGCAGATGGAGTAAAGGGTTATCGTTTGTGGTATAAAGATGACAAAGGCTCCAGGATGATTATTAGCAGGGATGTGTCTTTTGATGAGTCTACAATGATGAAGAAGATAGACAACCTAAAAGCAGTCAACAGGGCGCTAAGGAGAAGGTGGAGTTTGAACTTGACACTCCATAAGTTTCAAAGGAAAAATAGAAAGTGGTAAATGAAGCTGGTGAGAGCGCATTATCACCTCACCAATAGTAGAAAAATAATTCACTATAAAACCATAGTTTAGCTCACAATAGGGAGAGGAGATAGATTAAACCACCAAAGCGATTTGCATATTCAGAACTGGTAGCTTATGCATTAAGTTCAATTGAGGAGTTTGTAGGAGATGATCCAGTCTCATACAAAGAGCAATTTTCAAATCAAATTCTGATAAATGGGTTGCAACTATGAGTGCAGAAATGAAGTCTCTACACAAGAGTAGCATATGGGAGCTGGTTGATGTATCCAAAGGACAGAAGATTGTAGGTTGCAAATAGATCTACAAGAAGAAGGAAGGAATTCCCGGCAGTAAGGATGCTAGATACAAGGCGCGTTTGGTTGCTAAAGATTTTACTTAGAGAGAGGGAGTTGAGTTCAATGAGGTGTTCTCCCCAATTGTAAAGAATACTTCCATTCGTGTTTTACTTGCCATGGTTGCTTTGTTTGATATGAAACTTGAGCAGATGGATGTGAAAATAATGTTTTTACATGGTGAGTTGGAGAAACAAATCTACATGAGTCAACTAGAAAGATTCGTTGTTTCCAGGAAATAAAATCAAGCATGTCTTTTGAAAAAATCTTTATATAGCTCGAAGTAGTCTCCCAAATAGTGGTATAAAAGGTTTGATGCATTTATTATCAAGATAGGATACCCTAGAAGCAATTTTGATTGTTGTGTATATTATAAAAAATGTCATGATAGCCTCCTAGTATATTTGTTGTTATATAGTGATGACATGTTGATAGCCTCTAAAAACATATATGAGATCAATATTTTAAAAGCTCAGTTAAGTGAAGAGTTTGAGATAAAGGATTTGGGCAACGCAAAGAAGATATTGGGCATAGAGATCATCCAAGATAGACACGCTGGATTGTTGTACTTGCCTCAACAACATTATGTTGAGAAAGTACTAGAGCATTTTGGGATAGATAAGTCCAAGCCAGTGAGTACACCACTTACAACTCATTTTAGGCTTTCATCAGATGTTCACTGAGTACTAAGAAGGAGGTGGAACACATGTCTAATGTACTGCATGCTAGTGCAGCGGGTAGCTTGATGTACGCCATGGTGTGCACTAGGCCACACATTTCACATGTAGTTAGTATTGTGAGCAAGTACATACACAAGCTAGGAAAGACTTATTGGCAGACTGTGAAATGGATCATAAGGTATTTGAGAGGTTCTGCAAACAAATGTTTGAGATATAGTCAATTGAATTCTAGTGCTAGAATTATTGGCTGTGTATGCAAATTACGCAAGAGATTTGGATAGCAGAAGGTACATGACAAGGTAATTGTTTTGTGTTTCAAGTTGTATGGTCAACTGGAAGGCGACTTTGCAGTCATCAGTTGCATTGTCTACAACAGAAGTTGAGCACATGGCTTTGGCTAAAGGCGTGAAGGAAGACATTTGGCTAAAAGGGTCTGATTGAGGATATGGGTATGGATTCTGAGATCACTTCAATATTTTGTGATAGTCAGAGTGCTATACATTTGTCAAAGAATCAAGCCTTACATGAGAGAGAACAAAGCAAACTAATGTGAGATATCACTTTGTCCAGAATATGGTGTCTTAAGGTGTCATTTTGGTAGACAAGGTTGGGACCAAGGATAATTCGGTAGACATGTTGACTAAGGCTATTTCAAGAATCAAATTTGAGCATTGCTTGGATTTGGTTAACATTTGCAAACTCAGATGACATGCCTTTTTGGGAGCAAAGACAAAGCAGAAGGATGGTGAATTTCAAGTTAAGTTGGAGAATTGTTAATTTTGCCTTGAAATTTAGGCTAAATTGATAAAGAATGAGAGAAAAATGGAGTGAAACAAAGCAAGGGGCCGAAAAACACATGCAATGAACTGTAACTTTGTAGTGTACATTAACCACACATAGTGAACAGTGACACCGCTCCCCAATGCAAAGTTTTTGCCCAATTTTTACAGCAACGCGCGAAGGACAGAAAGTTTTCGCCAGGGCGCAAGGTTTGTGCCCTCTAGCGCACAAGATGTTAATTTTTGCATTGGGACGCAAATTATGTGAACCCCAGTGCACGCTACAAGGTGACTTCGACCAAAACTCTACTTCTCGAATATAAATACATGTTTTCTTTCAGAATTTAATGAGAGACACATACATAAGGGTTTCTAACTGCTTTTGAGATAATTTCTCAAGACGGAGTATAAAACGAGGATGTTGGGTGTTCTCGTGAAATTTATAGGATTCAAATTTATACTTGTATTTTGATTTGAAATCAATAAAATTTTTTTTTTTTTGTTGAGTGGATTAAGCACATCACCGAGCCACGTTAAATTTTATTATCAAATTATCTTAAACTTCTTTATTATTATTTTATAGTTGTGAGTTTAGATTCTTCTAACTTACAACAATATAAAATAAGAGACAAATTTTCGTTTTAACACACAACGCACACAACGACACAGATTTTTCTTTCAGAAGCGTTAAATACTGACTTAAGTAAAGGATTTTCACCGTAAATCTTTTCGGCGCCACTAATCGATTTTCTTTTGCTGGAGGAGACGACAAACAGCAACATGTTCCGTGCTGTTTAAAAGGTCTTGCCGCACTGTCTTGGCAAAATAAGCACATCAACTGTCAATTTCAGTTTATGAACAATATTGAAACAAAAAGAATAATAATCAAAACCAAAAAAACAAAAAAAAAAAAGGAATGAAAAAGAAGAAAGTATGACTCCCCTTGTGGGGGCAGACCTTGAGTTGCCCCTTTGGTTTTCATTTCGAAGCCCCTTTTATTTTCTCTTAATAATGAGAACAAAAGGCTATCATGTTTTTCTCTAGTTTTACATGCATTTTTATTTTCAATACATTTTTGCAAACACACTATTACATTCTCTCTTTATATTTATTTTTTATTTTCTTCTACTTATGTTTTTTAAATACAATTTATTTTTAACCCTACATAATCATTATATTTTAAATAAAATCTTCAAATAATATTTAATTTTTAAAAACATATTTACAATTAATTTTTTATTATTCTTTTTCATTGAAAAAATGAAAATGGCTGCAGGAAACAAATTCAAAGGGCCCCTGAAATGATGGTGTGTTTGTTTGGTGATGTCGTTATTGGGCTCATCTTCTGCGTCGAGTCCCAATATTGCGTATGGCCCATCAGTTCCTTGTTCCTTAAGTGTAATCGATCAGCCGAAGGCAATCATCGCACAGGTTTTTGTTGCGGCAGCGGACGCAGTGGTCTCGCAAATCTTTTCGAAAGTGACCACTGATATCTATCTAACAGCGAGGGTGATCCGCTGTTGTTGAAAACCCGAAATCTTTCTATCTAGAGGAAAAAGTTCCTCTGACAAAAGCTGCGGTCTATTAACGGCAAGCATATTCTACCCCACATATTGTGGCCCATTGGGCCTTTCGTTCTAAATGGGTAGGGTTTGATCGATTTCGAATTTTGATCGCACGCATTTCTTTTTGTCAAATGCAGTCTATAATATTCAGTTTGTATTTTAGGTTTAACTGGTTAGATGATATTACTTTTATATTTATATACTTGAGATAACTGTGAGGCATTAATGGCCTCAGCGTGTATTAAAAAAAAAAATGCATATTCACTTTCCAATATATATATGTTTAAGATTCATTCCTTTCTAATACTTAGGGTTAATTTGATTAGAATGAGAAAGTGAGATATAGCGTTTTGATCCCATCTTATAATTTATTTAGTTGGAGTGACAATAAATATTTAAACTAACATAAATTCAAAAAGTCAATATTTATATATGCAATTCTCATAATAAATTACCTTATCACCCATCTGGAATTTATTTATCATGCCAGTCAAATTATATTACAATAATAAAAAATCACACAAATTATCACATGATATATAATCATGAAATAACTTAAAAATCCAACCAAACTAACCCTTATTGTTACTAATGTTGGATTTTCTAGGGCTGTATATCATTACTATGATTCTGACTTATCATCATGTATCCACTTTTTAGCCGTTTATATCAATTTAATTTGATCTTCACTTTCAAATTCTTATGAAGTAAAGAACCATCTTTTTTTTTTAAATTAAATTATGAAAAATAAAATAAAAATTATTACTCTTATAATACTCAACAACCAAATTAACATTATTAATTTTAAAAAATTAATAACTCTATTTTCTTAACATTAAACCCTAATAAATGAATTTAATCAAAAGAAAATCAAAGAAAATAAATTTAATAGACGAATTCAATCTTCAAACTCAGACAAAATGAAACATGTGTCATGGATTGGGAATTCATTCGACCAATCTATCTCTTTGGCCTTTACTTGCTCATAAGTAGGTAGAATTGCTATAGTCTCAACTTGGAACTCACAGCAGCATGGTAAAGCTTACAGGAACGAAGGTTCTCCACATAATGCGCACACCATATATTCATATCAAACTTTGGACTCCGATTAGATCTCGAGAAATATGGAAACCCCGTGGAAAAGTAAAGTTTTTCTTAGGTTTGCTTGCAAGCTCTACCATCTAAGTTCTTGCAAAAAGTTTAGAAAGTCAAATTGAAATACAATGTACAATTTCACCCACTTATAATCCTTAAGCCCTAAATTTCTACAAAGCAAACAAGTAAAATTTAGGGAATTGAAGAATTTCCTGATTTTCTTAATTTAGGGAATTCGTCTGAGTTTGAAGACAGAATTTGTCTCTTATGGTTTACTTTCTCTAATTTTCTTTTGATGAAATTCGTCTATTAGGGTTTAATATTAGGAAAAGAAATTTTTTATTTTTTTTTAAATTAATTTGGTCATTAAATATTAAAAGGGTAATGATTTTTATTTTATTTTTTATAATTTAATTTTAAAAAAGATGATTCTTTATGAAAATCTTGAAAGAACCATAATTCTTTATTTTACAATAATTTAAAAATAAAAATCAAATCAAACTTATATAAATAATTAAAAAATAAATACATAATAATAAATAAGAATCATATGTATAGAACCCTAAAAATCCCGTACTAATGTGATACGCATATGTTGCCGTCTCAACTCTTATAAGTAACAAGAAAAAGTCCTTCACAATTTTCAATTTGATACTTAAAGTAGTGGGTTTTTAATTTTAAAACATGTTTGTTTTGAGAAAATATATTTTGCTCCTGTGAAAAAATGTCCTTTTTAACCTACATATGACTCTACTTAAAGCGGAGGGTTTTGAGTTCAGTAGGGCTTGACTTTTTTCTAAAATTATTAGTATATTATATGTGATGTTTATGATCTTACAATGCACTTCATTTACATTACAATTTTATTAAATTGTCTTTAAGGTGTACTTTCGCCATGTCATATACACAACTCATAATAGAATCCACAACACATTTAAATCATTTTTTTTTTAATTGTACACATGTACTGAAGAGTTTACGAGATTTAAATCTCCAATCTCAGACTTAAAATGTGAGACATACATCTGTTAAACCAAATGCAACTCGATAAAATCATAAGATTAAAAGAGGGTTGATGTTGCATTGAATCCATTATTTTAATTAATATTTTATTATGTATTTGTTTTTATGAATATATGTTTAAAT
The DNA here is from genome assembly GCA_014898725.1 of Jacaranda copaia. NCBI lineage: Eukaryota > Viridiplantae > Streptophyta > Magnoliopsida > Lamiales > Bignoniaceae > Jacaranda > Jacaranda copaia. The sequence continues at coordinate 157,009 of JACGDI010005106.1, forward strand.
GACCAAATCATCATAATT
>JACGDI010005106.1:166145-196804 GCA_014898725.1 Jacaranda copaia
TTGAATAAGGGTGTCTTGGTCAATATAATTTTAATCCTTTTATGTAATCCATCAAAATAAATATAGTATAAAAATATGGTTTGACATCCTTCGATTAATTATCAAATTCTTTATTTAATTATTCATTTTATAAATCAATCATTGATTCTATTTATAAAAGTAAACGAACCCCTAGAGGACAAATTAGTCTCGTTCGGACTGCGGACATTAGTACACCTTAAATTTCTGGAATAAACTTCTTTTATGATGTCACATTTAACATAAATATCCTTTGAAGTGACCCATTACAAAATGGAGGTCTGCATGTTATCTGACCCAGGTGAATAGGGATTGTTAGGGAATATTTGGTTATATTTTTTTAAAATAAAATTATTTTGTAGAAATATAATTAAATATATTTTTATTTTTTCTTCAAAACATACATTTTTAAATATATACACATATTATATTTATTTTATTATTATTTTAATATTAAAAAAATCACACAATTTTTATATTTTTTAATAATTTATTCTCTCAAAACATATAATAAATGCATAATAACATCACGCAAAAAATATAACCAAACATTTCCTTAGATTTTAAAAAATAAAATGAATTAGATGATGACAAGTGCTCCACATAAGACATATCCGGTAATAATATTATAAATACAATCATTTTTGGTTAGTTTTACAGGCCGCATTCCTAGGGCTGTAAATGAGCCGAGTCGAGCATGAGCCTGCCTCACTCAAGCTCGGCTCGTTTACTCATTTGTGAGCTCAAGCTCGGATCGTCAAAATAGGCTTAGGTTCGATTCAGCTCGACTTGTTAAAACTCGACAAGGCTCAATTTGTATAAGTTTGGATGAGTTTGAGCTCATATAAGTTTGGATAAACTCGAACTCGAGCTCATTTAGGCTTGAAATAAAATTTATAATAACAAATACCATATCATAAATAATATTATAAAAATATAATCCAACAATACCAATACAATTCTGATAGTTATCAAATTCCAAATTACATATTTTCCAATCAAAATAAGGACTTAGGGTTTTTCTTTTCACTTTTTAAATAATTTTATTTTTCTTTAAAATAAAATTATTATTATTATTATATAAAATATATATATACATAATAAAAAACTCGTTTAGGCTCGCGAGCCTATTGAGTCGAATACTATCAAGCTTGACTTGGTTTGCTTGACTAGCGAGCCTAGGCTTAGCTCCAGTTGGCTCGTTTAAGTTCAAGCCGAATTCGGGCTTTCATTGAACCGAGTTCTAACCATTCTCGAATAGTCTCATCTCATTTACACCTCTACGCATCCCCCTATTTATTATACTATTTTTTTTCATACTATTACTTAATATTTGTTTTTTTTCTAAATTGAATATTAAAAAATGCTCACTAAAACTCAAACTCCTATCTTCAATTTTTAAGCCCAAATTGAACTGATTGATCAAATAATAAAAATTAACTCAAATTAGAAAAAGAAAAAAGAAAAGAAAAAAAACTCCAACTCCTATCAATTAGAAATTGAGGCATTAATCAAAAAGCAATAAACTAACATTATGTTTGGTTTAAGGATTTTGATAAGAAAAGAAAAATATTAACAAAAAAGAAAAGAAAGCAAAGAAATATAAAATGTCAAATTTGTTTGGTTGTTAAAAAAATAATTAAGAAAATGATGATAAAAAAAGGGGTGATTGATGTGTTGAAAAATAAAAGAGAGTTCAAATATACTTTAAATCATTTATTTCATTTCATGTTTCATCTCCTATGATGTGATAATATAAACATGTCAAGTGTATTTAATTCTCAATCAATTATTTTTATAATCACAATACTTAATACACGTATCAAGTACCCATTAAATGGAATAGCAGACAAAATATAAATTGAAATAGATGATCAAATCAGTTCAAATAGGCTTTTCCCTCATTTTCCTTACCATTTTGTACGAAAAATTTATTTTCTTTAGAAATGTTATATTTTTCTCTAAATTTTCCTTTTTTTAGCATTTTCCTTGCCAATCAAACAATCAAAAATATTTTTTTTAACATTTTTTTTTCTCATCAAAATCCATCAACCAAACATGGTGTAAAGATTTGATAATGCACAAATGAGGTAGTGGCTGGAATTAATAATGAAAATTGCTAGAGATTATCTTGACTATAGAGGTAAAAAGAATTTAATTAATTAAATTCCAGTAAAACTTAGAAGTTATGAGTGGTACAAGAAGGATTATTGGAGTGATCTAGAATTCCATCAAACAATTCAAAAGTAACCCGCCGGACATGGTTTCAATCAAACAGGGACGTGCTATAGAATTGGAATTTTTCACACCCGTCAAGAATATTAATTATTACTTAGCATTGATTACGTATTAATCAATACGACAATTCCATGTATGCAATAATGCTGGACCATTATTCATCCAACGAACTAGAAGGATCGTTTTATGTATTTTGAAAATAAAAATAATATTATATTTAAATATTTTGTTTGAGAATAATAATTATGATCGAGTTTGATTGAAAATTTATGTAATCTATATATTTTTTATATTTAACAAAATTTATTTTTTAAGATATATGTAGTTCTTTTTAAAATGGTAGTAAGTGCATTTTGTCAAATTCATCTAATTTGAATTTGATTTGCATGATAATAGAATTATAAAATAGGTTTAAGAGAAATTAAAAATAAAAGTAAAAAATATTTTCAATGAGAATATGTGTAATTTGATAGTTTTCGGTCTTCAAATAGCGACAAAAATGAAAATGGAGTTTAAAAATAAAAACAAACGATCTCTAAGTTTCTACAATTTTTCCTTGTAAGTTTTTCTTTTCCCTTTTGGATTAAAATTCTGGATCATCTATTGTGATCAGTAGATTACTTTTTGTTTTTTATTTATAAATACATGAATAATACATTTAACTTACGAATAAATTATTTTTTAAAAAAAATTTAATATACTTAAAATGTACGCATAAAAAAAATAATAAATTAAATATTAATTAAAATAAAGAATTTAAACTATTATTACATCGTAGAAAATTCCAAAAAGAAATAATTGACTTCAAAAAATGCAGGCAACGTTGTTTACAGTACAAAAGAAAAGTGCCTGTTTGTTTACAAACTCCTTATATATTTTTCAACTCCCAAAATTTAAATAAACAAACAATACATATTCTCCAACCCTACTCCCAAAATAAAAAAATTATCCCTAAAAAATCTCTATTATTCATACTCCCAACACACTTCCCAAGTTCTAATCAATTGTCTCGTCATTAAAGATAAATATATATACTACTATTCATACAATTTATATATAAAAATAATTTTAAAATATTAATTTCATTCCATAAACTCAATAAAAAAGTAATTAATGTGACATCTATCCCCCAAAATACAAATAAACAAATCATTTTCTCTTAATTCATTATTTACATACCTCCCAAAATACAAACAAACAATCATCACATTTCCTAATCCCACTTTCTAAAATCTATTCTTCCAAAAAATTTTGGAAGAATTCCCAATTCACATCCAAACAAATCGAAAGTGACATCCAACATGAGAAAGAAAGTGGCAATGTCGATTTAAAGTATTTCACACTACCCAAAACAAAAAATTTAAGTGACAATGTCGATTGTGTAGCAATTAGCATAATAGATCTTCAAATGTAACTGTTATTACATTTTTCTTGTACTTGCTAAAGTTCTATTGGTACTAGGGAAGGTGTACAGAGGAGTTTTGTTGAATAACGGCTTTAGTTGTCTGAGTTTTATGTAGAGAAAACTGTAATAAGTTCTTATACTGATTGCAGGCTTGCAGCCGACAAATACTCTCCTTGGAACAAATTTTGAAGCCAAGCTTTCAGACTTTGGATTGTCCAAGGTTAGGAATCCTGATGAATCCAGTGTCAGTTCAGAAGTGAGAGGCAGCTTCGGATATGTTGATCCTGAGTACCAAACCAACGACTGAGTAAGTGCAGCAAGTGATATCTACAGCTTTGGAATAGTACTTCTTCAGATTCTATCAGGGAGGAAAGTTATCAATATGAATATGAAGACACCTAAGCCATTAGACAGAATTGTAATCACTATCCCAAATGTCCTTTTCTCTTGTCTATCTTTTGTTCTAATACTAATTCCTAGTTTGAAATCTCTCTTCCTCAACGGGCAAAATCTGTTATGAAAAATGGAAGCATGTTAGAATTTGCTGATCCAAATCTTCATGAGGAGTATTCAGTAGAAGCCTTTCAGCTCATATTTGAGCTAGCTCTATTATGCACAGGACATAAAGGACAACGGCCGTCTATTAGGCAAGTAATGGTTGAATTAGAGAAGGCTCTCAGCATATCAATGCGGCTGAAAGCATCTACATCTCACACCACACTAGATTGGTCTGAAGTACCTTAATTAGTAAATTGAATCTTCAAGGTTACATGTCAACTTTAGTATTCTTCCAATGTGATCTAGAATAGTATCTCATTACATTCTTTTCTGTTGGGTAGCCCTAAGATGCAATCCTATTACAAGAATTGAAGAAAAGGAAAACATATAATTCTTAGTTCAAAAGAATTGAAGAGAATTAAAGAATATTTATCAGGAAGCTCCAAAGTAATGTGTGCCTCTCATTGCACACGATCACGAACGCTATACATTTATAGACAAATGCGCAATTATATTGTACATGAAGTAACAAATGATGATACCCACCCCTCTTGGAACTTTTGAGAGGTATCCAATAGAAAGTAGGACTGAAGTTGGTAAATACAGAAAACCTATTGCATAACCAATCTACCTTAGGCTCTAGTAGATTTACAAAACTAAATCTTTTGGATACAATAACCTTAGCCGACTAAACTTCTTCGGAGAAATCTGGCTCATCTGGTTTCAACAATTTGGGCATCTTCAAGCTAGATGATGCAGCATCAGCTATTTGAATCTGAACCCTCTGAGCGGCTCCTCTTCTTGTGTTTGCAGCAAATTTTGAAGCCAAAATTGTGGCTCCAAGGTGCTGAGTATGGCTTTCAACAGATGAACTTCCACCAATTTCATCATCTAAATGTTCTTCTTGCTCATCACTATTATAATCTTCCTGGGCAGGAATGCCAATATAGTAATTCTCTTGTAGAGCCAGCTCTTTTGCCAACTTCTTCCTCTTATACCTTCTCCACGCCGCTTGTATGAAGCAAGCACTCCATGTCCTCCACTGGTGGGAATAGTACCTAAATGCCTGCTGGAGTTTCATGCTGTGAAGGCGCTTAAACTGAATGGCAACAAATTTGAGGTCCTCAGCACGAAGTGCAAAAGCTTCAACTTCTGTGAGAGTTTTGACAGTTCTAGTGGAAGAGGGCAGATTTAGAGATGAATTAGGCACTAAAGCCCATGTCAGCAATTCTTCCCCACAGAAGTCACCCGGTCTGAGGGTTATTGAGTTGAAGAATCCAGACCGTCCACCATTAGTCGTGGAGCTCTCCATTTGTCCTCTAATGATGAACAGCATCTCATTCACTGGATCATCTTCTCTAACAATGTAGCTTCCTTCTGTACTCAGGGACGAGACAAGGCGTTCGCATATGGCATCAAGAAGTTGGTCATCCATCTGTGCGAAGAATGGAACCTGCACGGACCCGACAATTGAGGAAGTTAGAATTGTTGAAATCTTAAGAAGCCAACAAGCAAATCAACCACTGCTTACTATTTAAGAATGACTTACTCGGCGAACTAGGTTAAGACATAGGTGCCTCTGAATTTCACGGCGAAGGTCTTGAGGCAATGACCGGAGAATAGATTCTTCATTGACTCCTCGTGTGGTAAGCCATTTGTACTGCTCAAAACGACGGACTCGTTCTTGCAAATCTGGAGGCAACTGGCGATGCCTCATCCATTCTTCTGTATCCCTTCTCTTAGTCCTCCGCTCTTCAAGTCTCACAGTCATTGATTGCAAGTAAGTCTTCGCTCCAAGAAAAAACAAGTTATTGATTAATTATTATGATGTCTTAATATTCCACTAAAAGCAGATATTAATACCTGCATGTTGCCGATCAGCTGCGCAAACAGAATCAGACCACAAATGCACAAAACAATGCAAAATGTTGTCTCTCCTAGATAAGTACTTGTGGTCAAATTCTGTCCATAAGAACTGCAAAAACAAGGTTGTAATTACCAACATTAACATGGAAAAGAACAAAAATCATGAACCGCAAAACAGAACACAACACTTGCTTCACACCTCAAATTTCTTAAGCCCCACCAAAGGCAATAGAGATACTTCTCAATAAAACGTGAGGAAGCAACTTCGCTGGTGAAAGCATCAGCGAACATCCCGAACTTGAAATCAGAATCATCATTTTTGGCATCACAGCGAGAAATAACGCCAGTCATATTCAACCAATGTTGCCGGTCAATTCCTCCGGATTTTGAATTCGTGCAGTCGAGATATTTCAAATTACAAGGTGGGTCTTTGTCAAATTCATCCATACACCTTAGTTGCCAGCAAGAATGTTGTCTCCCTATTGATGCCAAATACCAAGAAGCTCCTATTACCTATATATAAATGGGGATCATATATTAGAAAAACAAGTCATAACCAAAGAGATGAAATTCATCTCAAAAGGCAAGATTGTTGCCTATGTACTCACATGGCTGGCTAGCATGAACAGAAGCAGATTATATGCAGCTCCTGCCCAAGCTGTCTTAGCAATAAATCCTGTGGTCTTTATTATCCTGTTGTTCAATGGAAAAATGACAAACAATCTAGGAATATACTGGATTAGGACAATCAGAGCCAAAGTGTTGTTAGAATGACCCGTTCCCTCGGATTTTGTCGCTGGAATTACATACCAGATGACAATCTGCAAGAACGATGAAGTTGTCCAAAACAATAGTCTAAGCCCTCTATAAATTCACAAGCTGATCAAGCAAAAGAATAGATCAGATTTACCTGAGGCAAAGGAAGCGTGGCCGTTAGATCAATGATGAAATCCGACTTAAGATACCTCATCGTGATCTGGTGAGGATCCATTACAAGCTCCCCACGGCCGAAAACCCGAGAACTAGGAGCAACAAACGCCATTCGAAACTTCATCAACATATGAAGAAGGTAAAAAACATCAAAAAGTGTCCGAAAATACGTGATCAAGACAGATGCTTCGTTGTCTGTGGACATACAGGCGGCGCCGTCTACAACGTAGGGGAGATAGAAATAGAGGGGATCGATGAAAAGGGAGATTAAACAGGTGATCAGAAAAATGTGGTTCCATCGATTGACGATGTCGCTGTTGGGATCGAGGATTTGGTAGTGCCATAATATGCTGAGGGAATTGGGCTCGCCTGTGGCGGCGTCGGTGGTCGCGTGGTGGTGGGTTATAGTTCGCTGGATATGGCGGAGGTGGGATGCCGGCCTGGAGAATATTCTATTCATCTTCCATGGCGGAGCCCGATTTTGCTCGGATTCTCCGCTTGATCCCTTCTTTCTCCTGGAATTTCAAGGATTCTTGTTATATAATCGATGGAAATCTTTGAATTTAGAATGGGTTCTTCAGAAATCAAGAAAATTCAAGAACTGATGAATTTAGGGATTTTATTTGGATTATCATCAAGAGGGCAGGTGAAGCTTGGAGTGGACACAGATGAAAGTGTTTCAGGGTACAGTTTCTCTCGGGGTTGTGGGCAGCCCGGGGCGGTTGGCGGGTCGTTAATGACCGTTGAGATTTTTGAGGTGGTAAAAGAGGGAACGCGGGAAAATCGGGGGGTTTTGGTAAGAAGGAGAATAGCGGGTTACGGGCCCATTTGCAGCAATTGAGCTCGGCCCACTTGGCAAGAATATGGACTATCTTTTGGCCCAACCAACCGCGTGATTTCAATAATTATACATTTATTTTTGATCAATCGTGACTAATTAATTAGTGATGATTTGGCCATTTTCATAAAAAAGGTAAAAGAAAATTTTTTAGAAAAATAAAATTCAAACAAAAAAAATTTCATCACAAATTCCTATTTCTTTTTAGAAAAATTCACCCATCCATACCGTCACACCCCACCCAAAAAATCCACCATTTTAGCACATTACCCTGAAGTTAATTTAAAATTTTCTTGAGGTAGGTATAAGTTATAACTAGGAAGATAATTTTAGATTAATATTATCACGTCAAGGTAATTTCTAATCTTATTTTTATTTCCTATAAGGCTATTATTGTCCTTTTTTTTCTTTCCTATAAAAGATTATCGTGTTGCTTCCCAATTTTTTTCTATAGAACTCAAATTTATGGTCAAAATTTGTTCGTAGAAACAATTGTCCAACCCACTTGCCAGTAAGGGTGGAAATAGGTTAGGCTAGGCCAAGTTTTACTTTAAATAGACGAGGCATGTTGTATAAATTGAAACCTGTACCTAATCTTTTTAACTAAATAAACTTATTTAAAAATCTAAATTTGATCTATTTATTAAATAGCTAGACCTCAAATAGGTCCTGTTTAGTCTATTTTCATCCCTACTTGCCAGATATATAATTCTTTCAAGTCCACTTGAAAAATAAAGATCCAAAAAAATATCTGCTGCAATTGAAGGCAAAATATTTGTCACACATCAAGATTCAAAGGGGACGAAAAAAAATTTCCCAAAAGATTAAAGTACAAACTTGCTATACATGGCCCAAAAGAAATTCCCAATTTCTTGTAATTTCCAAATAGGCCCTCTGGATGTGGCCCAAAGCCCTTATCGACAGTTTTAGCTGCAATACTAAGTAGGGACTCAATGTTGTGCGTGCTCCCATGTGAATCATTGATATATTTGTCTAATTTTCAAGTTCAATTACCTTAAATTTGTTCATGAAATTGAGTCCTATGGAATTATTCTAGGGGCTGGGCTCACCCCAACACTCAATGATAAGTGATATGAATATAATTATAAAATAATTATTTCTACTAATATTTAAATAAAATTATTAACTAATCTACAAGTTAATCTTTTTAATAATAACACAATAAGATTGCCAGCTAGTCAATTAATCTAATGTTATTATCCTTATACTGTCATATAGGCCAAATAGCTTGTAGCCCAACATATAAAGTGTAATGTCAATATTCAAACCGTAATGAACTTTTAACATATGTGTGCGTATATAAAAAAAATACTGTCATATATAAAGTTAGGGATTCATTATTTAAAACAACAATTAATTCATACGATAGATCCAAAATATCTGATAAAATTGAAAAAAAAAATCTAATTTTTTCACTTACATTTGTTGACATTCCTCGAAAGAAAAGGCCAACAAAGGTCTAAAAAGAAGCAGCAGCCGTGGAGATAAATATGCCAAGTTCATGCTTCTTATGATTGATCCAATCCACGTGAATGATCACAATTAATTGATGACCCACGAATAACATGAATTTGGAATGATATTATTTGCGTGAGGGGATTTTCAACTATTGCAATACCACACGTACGAGATTGATGTCAAATGTTCACAAGGCAAAAGAATTACTTGGCACGTGTCCACGTGTATATGTGGAAAATAGAGTATTGATATGTCGGATCCCAATCATATGTCGGGTACTTTGAATCATCTATTTCACACCATATTTTATTTCATATTCTAACTTAATATATATATATGTGTCAAGCGTATCTAATTTTTAATGAGTTATTTTTATAAGAAAATATTTAATACGCATATTATCTATTTATGAAATAGAATAAGAGATGGAATATAAATTGGAATAGATGAATTAAACTGTATATCAGGATCCCATTTTGAATTCTCTATTTCATTTCATATTTCATCTCTTATTCCAATATACTGTATATATGCTAAGTGTATTATCAATTCATTATTTTTATAAAGAAATATTTAATACACGTATCGTACATTCATGCAATGAAATATGAGATGAAGCATATATTAGAATAAATCATCTAAACCAGTCTTATACACCTCTATAACAATATTGTTATACTCAAATCAATTATTTTCGAAAAAATGCGTTAAATATTCAATTGATTTAATAATATTACTTTTACATGATTTACATATATGAGGTTCAAAATTCAAACATTGTGCGTATAAATAAAATTTAAAAAAAAATAATAATCCTCATTTGACCATCATAGTTTATGCCTTTGATTATCTTAGTTTATGACAGACCATATGCAGACCAAGTGAAGAAGAATAAAACCCGGATACTGTGGAGCGCGGGATCCGATTCGCGATCTGGTACAGATTTATCGAATCCCAAAGTGAGCATAAATTATATAATTGTTAGGATTCGGATTACGTCATGTATTATGTAAAAAATTAATAGAGATTTTCTAGATGTGATATTTATTTATTTATTTATTTTGTTTTCATAAATGTGAGTGGTAGAGATCATCTTTGCGTGCACAAGATGCCTAATCTGCGCCACACGTTGAGCTGCAATTTGTTCTTTTATGCTTCATATTTAAATTCCCACCCCCTTCTCCATGGAATGTCCAATTATTGATTTATATATTTTATGGTCCAGGAGATCACACAAATAAATTATGTTACCATATTCTAAATTCATGCAATACAATTTTACGGGTATAATTTTTTTTCTATTATCAATGTAAGAAAAAAAAATTAATAAGTGACACTATAAAAGCTATCATTAATTATATTTATAAATGAAAAAAAAATATTTTATTGTTCCAATAATTTTTATAAATTTAATAATGCCAAGAATAGTATTTAAATAGTATCACCATTAATAATTACCGTCACATCTAATGCAATAATAAATATTGTCAATATATATGCCACTAATTATCAATAATAAAAATTTAGAATATCAATTTTTATTACTATTAAATTATTATAATAAAAATAAAAATTATTGTTACTTATAAATATTTACAAAATAAAAATTACTGTTACATAATATTGTTAGTGATAAATTGTATCTCTTATGCGCCTTCACCTCACTTACCTCGTATATGTAATTTAGGAAACTCAAATCTTACCTATTTTTTATTCCAATAGTGGCATCCACTTAAGTATACTAGAGATTTTCGATGTCTAAGCTCATTCGAGGTACAGTCCATCACTCCAACATCGAGAGGTTGTCGCCTTCTTATTGGCTTAGGCCTCAATTCTTTATCAATAACATTTTTATTTTTTTTATACTTATTAATAATAATAAAATAATAATAGTTTACTTCGTATAATTATTTATGCATGTGGACTACATATCTTATCTTTATGGTTATAAGATGGGTGGGTTAGTTGTAACTTTAAATTCAATCACAATCAACATATTTAAAATATTAACACATATTAAATTTCACAATTATAATCCTCCACAACACGTAAAAATTAATACACTGAATGAGAGTACTGCAAAGAAAGAAAGAGATAAAGAAAGAAAGAAAGTGATGGTTTTGTTGTATCACACATTTTGATATTTTGAAATTTTCAGACACATTAAATTTCACAAGTACAATTTTCTACAACACGTAGAAATTAATACACTAAATGAGAGTACTAGTAAGAAAGAAAGAGAGAGAAAGAAAGCAATCGTTTTGTCACCTTAAAACTTTAAATCCTTTATTCTGTTCCGTATTTCATTTCTTATTCCAATATACTGTATATATGCCAAATGTATTTAATTTTTAATCAATTATTTTTATAATAAAATATTTAATACACGTATCATATGTCAATGCAGTGAAATAAAGAATAAAGTATAAATTAAAATAAAAAATTTATACTTTTATTGTGTCACACGTTTTGATATTTTATAACTTTCAAACGCATTAAATTCCACAAATACAATTCTTTGCAACACGTAAAAATTAATACACTAAATGAGAGTGCTAAAAACAGAGAAAGAGAAAAAGAAAAAGAAAGAAAGCGATGGCTTCGTTGTGTCACACATTTTGATGGACTTAGATTTGCTATTTGTTACGAAATAATTGAACTGATGTAAATGGGATCCCCCAACTTGAGGAAATAGATTTGATTTAAACCTACTTGAAAACAAAAGAAATGTGCTGATGTATATATATGGCAAATTAATTTCTGCCCATATATATATATATATATATATATATATTATATTATATTATATCAGAGGTTGCGTTTGGTTTTAAATTTTCAATGATAGAAGTTTCCAGTAGTGGGACAGACGTTTGTAATTGTGGATTCCTACTTCACTTCCACTCATTCCTAGCCAACTTGTTTTCTCAATGTGAAGAGACAAATGATAGGTAGTAATATATAAGCTCATTTTCGGATCTCAGTTATGAACTCTCTTATCCAATTTATTTTAAGGAGTGGAGGATTTTGAATTTATAATCATTTCTTTTTTTAATCCGTTGAATGTCACTCATAAAATTGAACCTTTCGTATAAAGTAACGGATTTAGATATTATTAAAATTGCAATAAGAAATTTGATGACGTTCGTCAAATTTATATATCTTACTATAAAAAAATTAGGTATCCACTGCGAAAAAAATTGCTACAGGGTCAATTTTACAGACAAGTGCAAATTTTCTGTAACATATGTAAATTTTTAAAATGACAAACAATAAAAGCTATTAACTATTAATTTGTAAACATGTTCTTGCGGGTGCAAAGATTAATGACACATTATCATTACGAAAATAGATATATAAAAAAATATAATTTTTAATTACAAATTAATTACAACACGTGTTAGCTATAAAAGTGTCTGCTTCGAATTCCATTAAATCAGTTTTGTAGTTGAAATTACTACATATTAATCGTAACTAATGACCTAATTTGTCGTAGTTTCTCTTTACTTAGTCACCACATGAAAATCCTCACCCTATAAGCGATGTGCTTCCCTGCTCACCCCCTAATCCCTCGCTAAAAAGGAAAAAGAAGATAAAAACAAAAAGAGAAAGGAAAAAAGATGAAAGAGGAGAAGACCAAACAATCCCTTGGGCTGATATTGGTATAAATTATCAGAACATTTATGCTGGAATCTGATTGGGATTGAATGGGCCCTGTTTTGTCAATTTGTTGGGAGAAAAATTCATTGCACATCCAAGCAGGTTCTGCACAAACTTTCCGCACATTTAAAAGATCCTTAGGGGGCATTAAACACTTCCTCCTAACAGAAAACCAGTGGCCAAGTTGTTGCTCCTTGTTTGGGTATCAAGAAGACCATGTCCTTGAATTCCAGCGGGTGGAGGACAAAATAAGCTGGCTCAATTTACTTTTTCATGTGACCACCAAACACAGCGTTCGCGACCGTACTTTAGCTATATGTGAAGAGTATGAAGTTGATGCGGAATGGTTTCTTGTGGTCTAGATCTCAAACTCAACTTCCCAAAAAATTCTTGCTCTCGATCTTGACTCGGATCACGCTCCGCATAAGTAATTAAGGTTTTCAATTTAACCACAAAATACACATTAAGCTAGCTGAGATCGCCTTCAATTAAGGCCATCTGATACTTAAGTTAGTGAACTGTTAAAGTGATAAAATAAAACTTCTAAAGCAAAGACAAGAACTCAAACAAGAGATGGTAAATATGACATGACTTGATATTCTCCGATTTTATAAGTATTGATTGTCCTTTTCCATATGGATCGAGGTGGTGATTCACTGTTCATTATATTTGTAATCGATCAACGGTCTATAATTTGGGTCATGACCCAAATTGATTTAGGTTCCACCAAATCTTGAACCAACCTAAATAAAAAGACGTAGATCTCTATTCTGTTGGGGTATTTTTGCTAAATCCCAGAGGCAAAACAATCTTTTCAACTGTCTTCATTAATTATCATCGTCCGAAGTAATGTAAACATCCTTCATTTGATTGCCAATTTTTCGGTTTTATTTTTTAATTAATCATAGATATCGAAGAACTAGGATAGAAAAACCTCGTTGACTATATGTGTAATTGGAGAAACTAGAATTTTAAATTTAATTCTTTCAAGAATGGGCTCGTTCGCTTTATAAGAGTTGGTAATTTGTTATTATTTGTTTGGCGTTGAAAATTAGAAACAGTTGATTGTCCATTATTTATTGATGATTGATATTCATAATGTATGTTACTATTGCCAAATTAAATGCTTATTTAGTCCAATGAAATTATTGTTCTGACTATGATTTTCTTTTTCAATTATTATCAATTTCGTACTTTTGTAATTTCCCATGATAACCTCATTTAGGTGCTGCATAATTAAAACAAAGTATTAAATATAGTTCAATTCCGACGGTGTGCCGTGTAAAATGTCTTAAGGTTAGAAACTTATAGAAGGCAGTAGCTTAGGGGTCTATAGTTTAAGTATCTTTCTCGCGTGCATTTCTTTTTGGATATGTATATATATTTTTAATTTTGACTTGCAACTCATTAATTTATAATGATACTTAGGTGGGGTTGTTTGGAATGCTCGTTGCTTTCATTAAATAATTAGAGTTGTAGGCCAAAATCAACCTAAATGTACTAAAATTAATTGTGAAAAAATAAAGTATCTTTTAAAAGACAACAAGATGAAGTTAAAAAGTAGGCATCTTTGTGTTGAACCACAACTACAAAATCACTTTTGATGAATGATCAACTTTTCTTTGTTCTCATTGTGATGAGTTCCAATTAGTGTTGTATTCCTTTTTTGTTTTGTCATTTGTGGAGGAAAACAACAAGAAAAAAGGGTAAAGGGTTTCTTTCCATCAATCAAGTTAATCAATATTCAACCACATTGGTGAAATGTTTATCCAAACAAGCACTGTGTCTTCTCTTTCTTTTTTGACAATTTAGCTTTGACAAGTCGCATTGTAATTGGATTTCTTAAGGTTAAGTAGGAAAAACCTAATGAGGGTCAAAACTTAATTATGTTTATCGACATTTATTCCACAAACTTCCTAGGATAAGTAACTCGAAAATGAACATTGCAGGGAGTGGTAACAACTAGGGCAATGCATGATCTTTGTTTTAGTCATTGATTAATGAACAATGCAGGGAGTGGTAACAACTAGGGCAATGCATGATCTTTGTTTTAGTCATTGATTAGAAATTCATGATTTTCGTTTTAAAAGACCACTAAAGTGTGGAAGAGTCGACGCAGCCCAATAACCCATATGAGTATCTGTCCATATTAATAATTTATCATTATTTTGTTTTAATATTCAAACTTATTGATTTAAATTCGAAAGATTTTAATTACAATCAAGCTATTCTAATCCATGGTTTAAAAAATCGAATTGGACCGGTTGGAATGTCTATCGGCACTTGAATTGGTCGAATTTTTTCAAAAAATCAAAAAATCTAAGAAAGCGCATTATTTTGTTAAAACCATTTAGATCGGCTATTGGATTATTCGAACTGGTAAACCATTCACAGTTTAATTGAACCGGACCGATTTTTTTCATTGAATTTTTAACAAAATTAATATTTATTAATTTTTTTATTTTTGTCTAAGTACAAAGTCTTGAGATTAAGATACAATTTCATAAGATATTTAAAAGTTAAAACAGTGAGGAGTGGCTCTGATATTACTAAATTATTGATATATTTAAATTTTAAATTTGATATATTTAAAATGTGGTGATTATTTATAATATGAACTATGAAATTTAAATTGTGAAGTTGACAATATTATTTAAATTCTTTATATTTTATATTTTTGTATTTTTTAATTTTTAAATAATATATATAATATAAATATATATTACATAATTATTGTATCACGATACAATTGTAATTTAATTACGATTGGATCCGATGCTTAAGATTCAATTTTTGGAATACTATTCTAATCATGCGCAGATTTCAGATTAAATTCTAATTTCGGCCCACTCAAAATAAAATGATGGTTTCGAATTAGATCCGTTTCTCGTCCCAAACCATCTTCCTATCGCAAAAATACAAATCAAAAACAAATTACTAAGAAAAGTAAATGCCCTTCCATGGCAGGCAGTCCCTTACTGAGTCAGCCCACTCTGTGTCAGGAGGTAAATGTGCCCGTTTCATATTTTCACGCCACGTTACTTTCACTGTCCACTATCCAGTCGTCCGGGGCAACATGGGACGTTTAACTACGCTGCACAACGAGTTAGTGCCAGTGGACTGCTACACCCACCCGCGTCCACCCATCACCCCAGCCCCA
This sequence comes from Jacaranda copaia, assembly GCA_014898725.1. Taxonomy (NCBI): domain Eukaryota; kingdom Viridiplantae; phylum Streptophyta; class Magnoliopsida; order Lamiales; family Bignoniaceae; genus Jacaranda; species Jacaranda copaia. The sequence goes on from JACGDI010005106.1 coordinate 182,235, forward strand.
GCCCCAGCCCCACAAACACACTAACACAAGAAATGAATCTAAAGTAGTATTCATAGCTGAGAAGATAATACAGAATCAGTCCACTCCACTCCACACCCACTCAGGATATTCTATTACAAAAATACAAACAGAAAAGTGAAGCTGAGAAAGATTTGGAGAACGGAGAACCAAGACCTCCCCCCATTATCCAACAAAAATTCACTCTTCACTCTCTGTTTTTCCTATACATTTCTTTGTTTGACTGTTTTTCATCATCATGGTATATAAAGTGATTTACTTATCAAAAAAGATATATAAAGTGATTTTGTTGGTCCAATGGAGGAGGATTTATTGATCATATGAGGGTATATTTCTTGTAGATAGCCCGTGTATGTAAAGTGATTAGTTAGAATATTTGACTACTAAGCCATGTTGTTTATTCATAATGTCTACGTACATTACAAATGTTATACAGACAATATCCTAGGAAATATTGTATAGCCCAATTATCCACCAGTTTTTGTTCAGTGGTTCATCCTCCCAAAACTATTCTCTTGGTATTTTCTTTGTAGATTTTCGTGTTTGCCCCTCATATGTTCCATTTTTCAAGAAAAGGGTTGTTAACTATTTTTCTGGTTTTCTCGGAGTGTTCTAGCATAAAAGGCTAGTTTTAGTATTGGCTCAAACGGGTTATCTATAATTTTCCTTCAGATATTCGCGAAGAAATGATTTTCCCATGATTTTGAAGCGGCCTGTGATGGATATTGAAGGCTGGAGCCCTGGCCATTCTCTAAAGGTGAGACCTTTGTACCCAAAAAAAAAAAAAATCTGAGCTTTTTCTGTTAGTATTTTGGGCAATTGGCGTTAATCGTTTCCGTTTTGTTTCTGCTGCAGAAAGAGTCATGGAGGACTGTACTGACATTGGCTTATCAGAGTTTGGGTGTTGTATATGGGGATTTAAGCACTTCACCTTTGTATGTCTACAAAAGTACTTTTGCAGAGGACATTCAGCATTCAGAAAGTAACGAGGAAATATATGGAGTTTTGTCCTTTGTTTTCTGGACCTTAACATTGATACCACTGCTTAAGTATGTGTTCGTAGTGCTTAGAGCTGATGATAATGGCGAAGGGGGGACTTTTGCTTTGTATTCCCTGCTCTGCCGGCATGCCCGGGTGAGCACTTTGCCTAATGGTCAACTTGCTGATGAGGACTTGTATGAGTACAAGAAAGATGGAATTATATCTGGCAATAAGGGTCTTGGTCTGAAATTGAGATCAACATTGGAAAAGCACAGAGTGTTGCAAAGGATGTTGCTAACTTTGGCTTTGATTGGAACTTGTATGGTGATTGGAGATGGTGTTCTTACGCCAGCAATTTCGGGTATGAATTGACATTATTCAATAATTGTGTTATTCTACTGCCAATTTGAACTGGGATGTGATGTGTTTTGCTTGTGTTTGCAGTATTTTCTGCAGTGTCAGGATTGGAGCTTGTTGTGTCAAAGCATCATCATCAATGTGAGTCCCTTATCTTTGCTTAAATTTGTTATTGTTTCATTCACGTTGGTGTTATTATTCCATGTTTTGACGAAGTATGAGTATTCTGTATTCACTGATTCATAAGTCAAGAGAATAGGTTGTCGGCCAGGTCTTCTGTTTGAGTAGACCACAAGAATAATAATTAGCAGTTTGAAATTAAGTTGATGGCAATTCCTTCTTCAAATGCAAGAGGAAATTCTTAAAAAGCCAGTTTCTTGCAGAGCTTCACTGTTGTCTAAATTGGTTGTCTTTAGCTTGTCACCTTTTTTTACTCTTTTAGGACTTTGCAGTTTTGTGTGAATGGTGTAAAGTGATTGAGATGTGCGAACGGAGAAAATGAAGGGAGTGGACCCCTAAGAAAAGACTAATTTATGGTTTTTGGTTTAGATGTTCTGGAATTCAATTGAAATCTATACAATTTCTTTTGATGTTGTTTTTTTCTTTTAGTAGGCATGTAATTCGTGGACGAAGAAACTGCACCAACTTGTTATAGAAATGCATTACTTGTGGGCCTTTCTTATTCTAAGACAAAAGTTTCTGCTCTAATCAAATCACTGTCATCTATATAAAGTAAAGTTAGGTCGCCATCTTTTCTGACTGTGGGAGATGTATCGGTTATCATCCTAAGTGGAGATGCAACTTGAGGTGAAAGAATCTTGAGTGCATATATTATAAGATTTTTGTGGATAACGTTGTAAAACTCTAGCATAAATCATGATTAAAAAACCGAAAAGAAGCAACAAAGTTGAATGGTTTTGTGATGAAAAAGTGATATGTGGTTCGACTAGGATATATTTCAAGTTGAACCCCTGGAGGCAGCAAATGGCCATCGAGCAAACACTATGTTGCCATGGATATTAATAGGGACCTGAAATCATACCAATACCATACAAACACAGGGAAACAAGAGATGACAATCATAACAAGCATAGGACAAGACTTAAAATTATGTTATAATTTGTTTTAAAGAAAATTGAATTAGTATTGTTATGGGGAAAAGAAAAATTTAAATATGATTCCAAATGTATAAACATATATATCTTTAATTCTGTTCAGAACCATAATGCAGCCTCTTCTCTACTATTAGTTCATAGGTTGTCAAGCCTATATCTACGTGTAAAATTTGTGCTTATAGGATCTTATGATTTCAGCACATCGTTGTTGCCTTATGCCTCTCCTGCAAATTTTTCCTCCTCTATCAGCAACTTTTTGTTATGAAATGACTTTGCTACTTTTTCACATGTTCTGCAGATATAGAAGTTCCAGTTGCTTGCGTAATACTGGTGTTCTTATTTTATCTACAACATTATGGGACCCACCGAATAGGATTTCTATTCGCACCAGTAGTGATAACTTGGCTTTTCTGCATCAGTGCCATTGGTGTGTACAATATCTTCCACTGGAATCCCTATGTTTTCAAGGCGCTTTCTCCTCATTACATGTATAAGTTCTTGAAGAAGACCCAAAGAGGAGGCTGGATGTCCTTGGGCGGGATTCTGTTATGTATAACAGGTAGAAGCGCATATAATCTCTCTATGGTTTCTTGCTATACTTCTCACTTGATACGTATATAACTTCAGGTTCGGAAGCTATGTTTGCTGATCTTGGACACTTTTCCCAGTTGTCCATCAAGGTAAATGAAGATTAGTTTCTAATATTAGATTTTCACTCAACCATGAGATTTTCTTGATGTTATTTCATGATGAAACTATAATTGATCGAGTTGCTAATTCTGTCTCGGAAACTATAAAACTCCATTGCAGATAGCTTTTAGCTTTGTGGTCTATCCATCCTTAATCCTTGCTTATATGGGACAAGCTGCTTATCTTTCCAGACACCACATAATTGAAAGTGACTACCGGATTGGATTCTACGTTTCAGTACCTGGTATGGGAAAACTTTACTCCAATCATTTCTACTTTGTGAGGTTTCTTATTAAAATTCAATAAAAATGGATTTGAGTCTTGCTGCCATTTTGTATGCCTTTGATTGTTGCAGAAAAGATAAGATGGCCTGTTCTTGCAATTGCTATACTTGCTGCAGTGGTGGGAAGCCAAGCCATCATTACTGGGACCTTTTCCATAATAAAACAATGCTGTGCATTGGGTTGCTTTCCGAAGGTTAAAATAATACACACGTCGTCTAAAATATTCGGGCAGATTTACATTCCAGAAATCAACTGGACTTTGATGCTGCTCTGTTTGGCTGTTACTATTGGCTTTAGGGACACCAAACACATCAGCAATGCATCAGGTAATATCTAAAAGGCAACTTAATAATGTGAAACTGTAGTGTCTTATGTTTCTTTCTTGTCCCGGACCAGGTCTTGCGGTTATAACTGTGATGTTAGTTACGACGTGCCTTATGTCTCTGGTCATTGTCTTATGCTGGAACAGAAGTGTCCTTCTGGCTATTTGCTTCATATTCTTCTTTGGATCCATCGAAGCACTCTACTTCTCAGCTTCGCTGATCAAGTTCCTCGAGGGGGCTTGGGTCCCAGTTGCCCTTTCCTTCATTTTTCTGGTTATAATGTACATCTGGCATTATGGAACATTGAAAAAGTACGAGTTTGATGTCCAGAACCAAGTCTCCATCAACTGGCTCCTAGGTTTGGTTCCGAACCTTGGGATAGTGCGCGTCCGAGGAATTGGCCTCATACATACAGAACTTGTCTCTGGAATTCCTGCCATCTTCTCCCATTTCGTAACGAATCTTCCAGCTTTCCATCAGGTTCTTGTTTTATTTTGCATCAAATACGTTCCAGTGCCTCATGTCAGACCGGATGAGAGATTCCTAGTTGGAAGAATTGGCCCAAAAGAATACCGGGTTTATCGCTGTATAGCCCGTTATGGATATCGCGACACTCTGATGGATGATGTGGAGTTTGAAAAGGATCTTGTTTGTAGCATAGCAGAGTTTATCCGGTCTGAGGAGCCAGAATGCAAAGGATTGCCAATAACTCTACAGGATGCAGAGAAGATGACTGTTATTGGGACAACATCGGCACGCACAAAAGGCATCAAGATGTGTGAAAATAACGAAGATTTGTCAGAAGCAACAAGGGAAATAAGTTCGCCAGAGGTTCCGAGGAAGAGAGTAAGGTTTCTTGTCCCAGAAAGCCCACAAATAGATAGAGAAGCACAAATAGAACTGCATGAACTAATGGAAGCTAGAGAAGCTGGGATGGCATTCATATTAGGCCATTGCTATGTGAAAGCGAAGATGGGTTCAAGCTTGGTCAAGAGAATGGTTATCAATGTGGGCTACGACTTCTTGCGAAGGAACTCTAGAACGCCAACATATGCTTCGAGTTTTCCTCGTGCCTCGACTTTAGAGGTGGGAATGGTTTACCATGTATGATCTTCTTTTAGCCAATAATTTGTCTGAATTTGGATGATTTCGCACGTGAACACCATGTAAATGAAATACAGATTATCTTTTTCTTACAAGGTTGAAGGTATAGAGGTCCAGGTTGCCTTTACTTTCTTAAGGCATGCAAAGTTATGGAAGGAATTTAGGCAGATAGGTTTGACTGGGTCTGATTGGCCATATAAGTGCGCATACTGTGTATACATTTGTGGCTCGCCGACTAAACAGTCCAATTACTGTCGTTTATAGAAGTAAGAAAGAATCAACAAGTACAATCAGAAAGGATCCAACTGTAGGTCCAATTTATGAAACTGAGAAAGAATAAAAACAAGATCCAGTTGCATTGGATTGGCCCAGTTACAAAAAGTAACTTGGGTTGGCTGGATGCTACTTAGACAGCAAATTAACAGGATGTTTGGTTAAGTTGTTTTTATTTTACATATAAGTTCTCAAAACATTAGATAATTTTTTTTTAAATTCATACAATTTTAGTAATAACAATTTTATAATTAATATGATTCAAATTATAGGAGTTTATTAAAATTAAAATAATAAATTAGGATTTTTTTTACGTTTTTTAAAAAAAATTATGATATGCTAACATTTTATTTTATTAAACATTTTATTATATCTTACAGACTCAATCGTTTTGAGAGTTTATCATCCAAACACATTTTAAATTGTAATAGAAAATATTATTTACTAAATTAGGTCATTATTATCCAACAAACCATGAGCATAATTCAATGATGTACTATTCTTAGTTCTGTTTATGGTCACTTACCACCTTAGAACACATTTTGTTTGCCCATTTTGGACATACCCACAACATGGGTAGAAATGCTCAGAGAATTCATTGTAGATGTCAGCACAGCACGCCATGTATGGCCACATTCGAAATTTGAAGTCCTCACAATTTTTTACCGTCAGTCTAATATTTTAACCAAAAGTTAATAAAAAAAAAGGGCAAAGTAATAAATATTCCATTCTTTATGGAGTTAAAGGCAGAAGATTTCCCCAGCACGCTGGTTGTGGGAGATCTGTCCACCAAGAGACAGTCCAATATGTTAATATACTTGGAAAGTTTTTTAAAATCTTGCTCTAAACTTAAACCCAATTCCCTCAAATTAGCCTCTTGACCACAATCAAAGGCTGTTACGCTGCATGAATCATATTTCACAAGGATCAAAGTTCTCAGACACAGTTGTTTGTTACTGTTAAGACAAAAAAACAGCATATGTCCTCTTGCTTTAAACTGCATTTATTGTTTAATACTGAACTCAAAGTCCCTTCTTTGTTTTTTTTTAAGCCCTTGCTTTGTTATCTTGAACAGAGCTCCCTTCAGTTTTATTACCAAACCACTACTTTTTACTGCCTTCACTCTCACTCACTCTCTCTCTCTGTCTCTCTCTCTCTTGTGCTTTTTTCCATTCCTTTATAGCCTTATGGTCTCTCTCATTTATTACCCATGGAAAGTACGATGTCAATTGGCATATAAAAAGGGGTAGGATGTTAAGTTTACATTCTACACTTTCTTGAAATTAATCCTCTGTTTGTTTTAGTTTTTTGCTTAGTTTAAGGAAAGGGGACAATGGGGAAGAGTTGGATAATTCTTCTTGTAATTCTGGTCATCTTTCTTGGTGGGTGCTCATCAGTTTCTGCATCACCTGTTGCAAGTGAGTATTTTCCAGCGCTGAATTTTTCTTGATGTTGATTTTGTTTTCTTCAAATATTTGTTTGTTTGTTTCATACATTTGCAGGAATTGTAAGTGGGGTTGTCACAAATGTTGTCTCCACCATTTTCAAGCGGTTGTGGTCACTGAAATCAACCAGCAAAACTGGTAAAAATCCGTAATCAACCCAAAGTTCAAGGATTTCTTTTTTATTTCTATAATTTCTTTAAAATTCGAGCTAAATGGTTAATGGGGTTTTTGGATTCAGCTATTTCCAGCCGTTCGATGATGAAATTTGAAAGTGGTTACAACGTTGAAACCGTGTTTGATGGAAGTAAGCTCGGAATTGAACCTTACTCTGTGGAGGTCTCACCAGCTGGGGAGATTTTGGTTCTGGACTCTGAGAACAGCAATATTTACAAGATCTCTTCTCCTTTGTCTCGATGTGAGTTGCTGTTCTTTCTGATTCATTTATGTAAAAAATTTTTATAATGGAATTTTGTTCTCATTATGTCTGAAAATGTTGCATAAATTCAAGTTGTACTTGCAATAAAGTTGTCATCTTTGAGTTCTATGTCTTGTCCAAGGACTTAGAATCCATTCTCAATTGTTGATTTGCTTACTGTGATTTTAGTTGAATTCTTTTCTTGGTGGTTACTCTTGATATTTGATACTTTTGTGTTCTATTTCCTCTTTTGCTCTTAGGAAGGTTCTTCTTTTTGAGGTTCTGTACATCTTTTTCTCTGGATTTGATTCTTTCTTTTCCTAAGTTTGTTAGTTTCTGGTACTTTCTTCTAGGATGAGTAAGTCATGATGGTGGGCAACTCAACTGCTTTATTCTTTTTTAGATTCTTACTGTGGTTAATTTTTAGCTTTTCATGTTCTAAACTAAGCACTTTGAATCTAATACAGGGAAAAGTTCATCTTGACACCCTCTGAGTTTTGCAAGCTTCAAATTTTTAGTCCATTTCCTTTTCATTTTGAACATAACTTTTAGATTCTAGGACTAGGACACACGCATCTGTTGGAATTGTGTTGTAATCGATTGGTTGATGGGATCTTCAAGCTGTTTTTGTGAATGAATGGCTGCCCCACAGATAGTCGACCTAAGTTGCTTGCTGGATCAGCCGAGGGCTACACTGGGCATGTAGATGGGAAGCCAAGAGAAGCAAGAATGAACCATCCAAAAGGACTCACTATGGATGATAGTGGGAATGTATATATTGCTGACACTATGAATATGGCGATCAGGAAGATTAGTGATAGTGGTAAAATTAACAAATCTTACCATCACTTTTTTATCTCACAAGACAAGCACGTAGATGCTCAAAGATATCCTAGGTGCTCTTGCACAAATGCAGACATTTGTTTTTTTCCTTTGTGCAGGAGTTGTAACTATTGCAGGTGGAAAATTAGGCCGGGGAGGAGGACATGTTGATGGCCCAAGTGAAGACGCCAAGTTTTCAAATGATTTTGATATAGTCTACATTGGAAGTAGCTGTTCTCTTTTGGTCATAGACAGAGGGAATCAAGCGATTCGAGAGATCCAACTCCATGATGACGACTGTTCCCACCAGGATGACACCAATCTTCATTTAGGTAAAACATTAAGATTATTTTGCATCATCCGTTGCTTTGATTTCATAATCATCGGACGTGGTAAAAAATGTTTAGATATCATTTCAGGCATAGCAGTGCTTGCTGCAGCTTGTTTCTTTGGTTATATGCTGGCCTTATTACAACGTCGAATTACTGCTATGCTTTCATATGACACTGTAAGTATGCTTGAGGCCATTGAGACATCCTTTTCATACATTTATGTTGTCCCTTCACCAATTTCTTTCTGTCTGAAGGAACCAAAGGCTTATGCAAGGAGCACGCCACCTGCACCATATCAGAGGCCGCCTCCGAAATCCATCAGGCCGCCTCTGATCCCACCTGAAGATGAATATGAAAAACAAGAAGAGGGCTTATTCAGTTCATTGGGAAGGCTTTTCGTCTATGCCGGCTCATCCATTGTTGAGATTTTTGGTGGATTATTCTCTGGTTTCAGAAAAAAACCCTTCCAAAATCACATGCAAGACCACCATTACCCCTCCCGACACGGCAACCCTTGGCCTGTGCAAGAGAGCTTCATCATTCCAAACGAAGAAGAGCCCCCACCGGTAGAGGCAAGAGAACCCATGCCAAGAAAAAACTACCCTTTTACGACCAAGGAAATGGAGAAGGCCAGGCAATTCAAGCAAAACCGGTCGTATTATAGCAGCGGATGGAACGGAGATTATCAGCAGCAACCACAGCGCCACCACGTGCAGCAGTTACAACACCACCAGCATCATCAGAAGCACCGGCCGTCCAGCCCACAGACTTATTACGAGCAGCAAAACTGCGAGACAAATGAAATAGTGTTTGGGGCGGTACAAGAACAGGAAGGACGGCGAGAGGCGATGGTCATAAAGGCTGTTGATTATGGGGATCCAATTTACAGCAACCAGAATAATATTAGGTCAAGATATAACTACATGAGTTACTCCTATGGCTATTGATGAATTTTATGATCAAGAATGTATAGAAGTAGCTATATGATGATTGCTTTGGTTTCTCAAATCATATTTTCCCTGTTTCTGGATATCTAATTTCACTTTGCTCGAGAAAGGATCTTGTCCTCCTAACTACTGTTTCTGTTAGTTCTTGTTTTCGATTGAAAAGATGTTTCCTGAAGTACATGTTAGAAGGACATAAGGGTGAGCCCATGGTTCTGCAGTAATAATTATCTGACAAATGAAGCCACTCAAGTCTGAGCCACACTATTTCAAGTCTCAAGGTCTGCCCTATCCGCCTGAAAGTTGCACCATGCATGCATATTAATCAAAGTAATCAAAGTCAAGTGGCAAATTGTTTCAATTATATAAATTTCGCGTATAAAGTATAAAGTATGAAGTCAGTTGATCAAATAGGATGAATTCTTGATGTGTATATGTATAAATTAAAAAAATAATTAAGTCATTTTTCTATAATTTATGTGGGATTTTTTCACACGGTAGTCTTTGAAATTAGTAATAAGATTTTATTGTCTTTATAATATTAGTTTTATTTTATTTATTTTTGTCTATGAATTGGAAATTCAAAGAGAAAGATACATATGATGGGAAACTTTTCACATTGTGATGTGTTCATCCTTATCCAAAATTGGAACTCTTTGACATTAGAATAAAAAAAACCCCATCTTATCTATTACCTTGGAGTAACGCTTATTACAACAAATATCAAGTCTAACTATAGGAACTCAAAACAGATCTTGATTCCCGGGTAACACTGAGAGTTGTCATGACACAAAAAGCAAGACAGCTCCCCTCTGCATCAAATGTTGACAAGTGTCTCAAATGTGGTGATATTACAAAAAAATTGCAAAGTCAAATTTTTTCTAGGATTTGGATAATGGTAATGTAAGGATTTTATTATATTGCGATGATAGTTAGGGCTATCTCATATTAGTGGGATTTAATAATTTTTAGATATTATACAAATTGTTAATTTTTTTAATTATTCAATATATTTTTCATGATAAAATCTTTATTAATGTATCTTGGTAGAACAATATTTTAATGTGATTAAATTTTTTACATTTAACGATGAATTTGAAATTTATAATATTATTTTTATAGAAATATGATCGAGTATGTTGGATTAACTGTATAAAGAATTCACTAGACAAGGTCTAGTCCCATTAGGATAGTTTGTGCCCTCATAAGAGTATTATTGAGACCCAAATGGGAGAAAATCAATATGGGCTTTAACAAAAAATTGTTGGTCTAGTGGCATTATTTTTGTGCATAAAGTGAGAAGTTGAAAATTTAAATTTAATAAATTTTTTATATGTGTATATATATAAACAAAAAAGAAAAAAAAAAAGAAAAACAATAAAATTGTTGGCCTTTTTAACTAGAAATTGGTCACATAAATCAAAATCAAAAGCCCCACAAAGGAAAACGATTTCATGAATTAAATATTTGATGCTATTGACATCTTTCAATAATATGAAAATCTACACATGCATGGTGCTTTTATTCCTTGCAAGCATGGTCCATTGCTCAACAAGCTACCAAAATCCATAACTACCAATCATTTTGCAACTCATAGCATGAACCCTAGTGCTAACAAATACATCAACCCTATTTCCAAAAATAAAAAATAAATTATATAAAGTTTCCCTAAAAAAATTACAACAAGGAGAAAAAGACTTCAAGAACGAATATTATAAGAATTTGAGTACATTTCAAAAATACAAAAAGATATCAACAGGTGCATTTGTATGTGGTCACTTAATATCTACACCAGCAATTCTATTAATTGTGTGATCCATTACCATGTGAATGCCCTTCCCCAGGACTCGGACCAGAGTTCTTCACATTTGCTTTAAGAGCCATGAATTCATCGTGGCCATGACCCCTGGCTCTGAGGATGGGTGGAGGCCGCATTTCAGCACGGTGAGTATTGATAGCGCGTGCCCGAACAGAAGCAAAAATCAAGAAAAGAATCAAGAGAGAGAGGAGACATTTTGGCTGGCTGGCCATGAAATTTCCTTAGAATTGAGAATGATTAGCCTTTCAAGTATTGAAGCTTATTGCAAGAGAGAAACCAAAATATGTTAGTTTGTGAAGAAGTGCATATGTTGAAGCTTGGTGAGATATATATATAGTGTGAAGGATTTGACTTGGAAAATGTAACTAAAGTGTTCTTTTCAAACACGTTTGGCCTGGGCACTGCGTTTGCATGAGGAAACATGAAATTTTTATAATTATGGGAAAATTTAATTTAAATTGGATTTGTTCAAACTTTGGTTAATTTTAGAATTTTTGTGATGGGTGAAGCAAAAGAGTGATAGATTATTAAATGTATATAATTTTATTTTTCATGTAATCGATTAGGCTCGATTAAATCAAGTATGAACTAAAACTTTTAAAAAAATTATAAGTAGATGAGAAAGAGAGAAGAAGCTATATAAGTTTGACAATTTTGGGCGTAGACTAGGAAAGCAAGCCTCAAGGAAATTTGTGAGGTGTGACCAGAGAACATTTGACTATATTTCAATAAACAATTGTGCTTTATTTGGATGTAGGAATGGATAATAACAAAAGAAAAGTCCATTTTCTTTTTTAAAAAGTCCTAATATTGATATGAATTTATCGAATTGGATCGAATGCAAATCAGACTATTCGTGTTTAGATTGTTGGATGGTCGTTGGTTGGATTGGCTCTCGATTGAGTAGGATGATGATGAAGTCTTTGGCTTAAAACATAACACGTGATTAGAGGTGACTGAGAGGGTTTTAATAAAAATCATTCAACACTTAAGTGAGTGATTGGATAAAAAAGTGAGAGTATACAAAATACTTACATACATTAATTTCTCATGTATTTATTCTAAGTGGTTGATGTAATTCTATTATATTGTACTTTTACACTCCAAAAAAAATAATACTAAAAAGAAAATCAATGGGGGAACCACCCCAGCCCCAGCTCCCAACACACACACACACACAAAAAGAAAGAAAGAAAGAAACCCTACCAACCATTGCGAATTTCAAAGTCTAAAATCTATATTGTCCACGACGTGATAATGTAATTTAAGACCAATTGAACTCGAGAGTGTTGCTTTCTTGGAAAAGGGGAAAATTGTAAAATGACACGCGAACGCCTTTTATTTGCGTATTTTGGGGAAAATACCTGGAAATTTTGAATGCATTGCCAACACACACCCATACACAACAACAACAACAACAACAACAAAACAAAGTAGAAATTAATGAAGTTGATTTTTAACATAATAAAAATTGAAGATGAGGAAAATAATTTATCTTTTTTTATCATAACATATATTTACCTATCTTGTAGGATTGTGAAATGGGCTAGTTCGTAAATTGATAAGGAAAAAAAAAGTATTAGGAAAAAAGAAAAGAGAACAAGGAAATATAAAATCTCAAATTTATTTGGTTATTACAGAAAACAATGACGAAAGAAATGGAGAAAAAAAGGGTGAAGAATGTGTTGAAAAAGAGGAGAGAGTTCAACTACGTTTTTCCCTTATTTTCCTCACTATTTTGTGAAGAAAATTTATTTTTCTTAAATACATTATATTTTTTTTAAGATTTTTCTTTCTTTAAGATTTTTCTTATCAACTAAACAATCAAAAATATTTTTCTTAGCATTTTTTTTTCCTTATCAAAATCCATGAACCAAACATAGTGTGAATATATTTTCAAAAATATTAGAAAGAAAATTGGCATATATTTTCAAAAATTCTAGAAGGAAAAGTGGCAGCTTATTTTCGCAATGAGGGGAATTCCCTGTGCTTGTCAATGTGGATGCATCACATATTTGGATAATGTTTTGATGAAACACAATCGATGGATTGGTATGGCAATTTGCAAAGGTTTCTTGCACGGGAAGCCTTTTCTCATTTGCAGTCTCTCTATGAATTTATCAAACTATTTGTGAGGAATTATCCTCAACCCACACATCAACACACGTCTCATTTTTAAATTTACATTTTTTTATTTTTTAACATCCCAATATAAAATTCTGAATAAAATAAGAAGACGTACATCTTATCAAGATGGAACATTTGTTGTTCATAAATAAATAACATTCTCGTCCTTCTGTTAAGCGGTCAATTAATATAACAACATCAAATGTGCATAAATATTTGATATTTAAATTTTAAAAAAAATTAGTATGCATAAACATATTTGCGTGTATATATATATATATATATAATTCCTCTTCCCTCTTTTTTTCTTTTTCTTTTTCTTTTTGGTTCCTTCCAAATTCTGGTGGTACCTGTGAGTTGGAATGAAAGTATGCATTAACTTTTCATATTCCAAGATTTATAAAAAGAAGAAAAATAGATCAAGCATAGTGATATGGGATAGCCCAACAGGCTCACAATAGGTTCACTTAACATGCACGGCCTAACATCAGTTTTGGGCCCGGATGGACTAGACCAGTAGACAACAATCGTTTGGTTGAGCATGCTATTTTCGATCGCATTCAACAGGAGGCTTGAAGCCGTTTAACCTGTTCAACCACCTCTCCGATCGATGGTCCCATCTATTCGATCGTAATCAACCAGGATGCTCACACCAGTGCTGACTCATATCCTCACCGCATTTAATGTTCTGACAAGCAGTACGCCTCCGCATTAATGACGCGTAACAACTAATATAGTCTCTGGCACCAACCCTATCACCATCTTTGATAGAGAGGCGCCTACTCAGAGTACTATTTATCATGAAAAATAAAAAATGATAGCACTTGGAACAGTATCGAAATTTAGAATGACTATTAATCCCCTGGCAAAGATTGGAGCCCTCTACACCTGATAGGGGCATCTTTGACATATTATACACCAAGAGAATGCTATAAATACTTCATAATCAGCCACGCTCCAAGTAATACCAAATATATCATAAGCTCTTAATATTCTGCTCAATTATCCTCTTTCAACCAAAACTAACTTGAGCGTCGAAGTGCTTTCATTGGGGTACCTTAGCTAGTTTAACGTGTGATGTTGTTACACATCTTAGACTTCGAGAGATATAGCAATTGGATCATTCAACCTTCCTAGTCGAGTTAGCCCAAACACCACCTTTTTCACTATAAACAACTTATAACCTTATCACATAATTACTTTAATTTGGATGTGATTTAAGAAGAAGAAGAAGAAACAATATCAGCAATATAAAATGCCAGCAAGGCCCAGCTCAAGCAGTGAAATTAAAGCTTGGAATTATAAGGCATTATGAGGCATTAAGTTTAGATCTTATCAAAAACTGAATTTTTGAATATTTTTATAATAATTGTTCATCAATTAATAATTAATCATAATTTTTATTGTTAATTAATTAGTAATTATTATAGTGTTGATCAATAAATAATATTTCACTTTGATTATTGCCGCCGAGGATATACCTTGCCCCTATTAAAACCCAACTTTAATATGAGCGCGTAG
>JACGDI010005106.1:196827-231692 GCA_014898725.1 Jacaranda copaia
CCCCCCCCCCCCCCCCCACAATTGGTATTACCAATTAGTCTATAGGAACAGTTGATTTAGCAATTTCTAATCTTCATATATTCGATATTTTCTTCATTTTTAAAATATTTAAGATATAACGATAATATAATTAATTTTAAAAAAATTATAAAGTCATAATCGAAGGATACCTCCTAAGGTAGAACAAAAGAAGATCATAATAATAATTTTTTTTTTAAAAAAGCAAAGATTAAAATAAAAGAAAAATTGAAAAAGAAAAGAGAAAGAGGAAGAATGAATAGGAGGAAAAAGAGAAGAGTATTACAAAAGCGTGTTAGGTAGTATATGTTCATCCCATAATTCTAAAGCAATGAATTCATCTAGTAATTAAATCAAGCCTAACAACAACAAAAATAAAAATAAAATAAAATAAAAAATAAAGAAAGAATATATTTATGCTGCAATCACCAGACACCAATCATCTAGATTCTTATATGCTTTTGCATCAACATGAAACTGACTGATTTATGTCCACTTTTGTTTTGTTAGTGGCACATCGAAATTATTTGTACTTGGGACTGTACAACTTTTTCTTTCATTCATAATAAACACATAATAAAATTAAATAAAAAATATAATTAAAATAATCCCATAAGTTTTGTTGTCTTGGTTTTTTTCAAAATATTTTCTACAAATATATAATGTGTATGTAATTTTTAATTTTATTTCAAAATATAACATTTTATAACTCAAAAAATCTTCATAATTCATTTACAAAATATCCTAATTAATCATTACAAAAATATATACACATATACATCACTCACCTTATAAAATCAATAAAAAAACAACTGATTTGACATTAACAATAAAGTTTGTCTTCCCCAAAATATAAAGAAACAAATAATTTATTTTTAAATTATTTTTTATATTTTTTCAAAATAAAAAGAAACATGCGTTTGATTATGTTTTTACTTTCATTTTTGAAATAGTATATTTTTACAATTTGAAAAGTTAGTTAGAGTAAATTAGTTGAAAATAAATTTGTATTTGAATAGATTATTGAAAAAGTAATGATTAAGTTGGTTTTAATATGCTGTAGGTGAAAAGATAGTAATAATGGAAAGAGAGAAGATATATAAGTTACTAGGAGAATATATGTAAGTTATTGAAAAATTTATCTTGAAATAAAAATGTGTTGGAATATTGGTAAAACTGACGATAAATTGTTGTAAATTCATTTTCAAATAGTAAAAACAACAAAAAATTAAAATAAAACATAATCAAACACCCTCTCTGCACATTCGCTAAATTTTCTCCCAAAAATTCATTCTTCCAAAATATTTTCTATAATTTACCCAAGATACACAGTAATGTTTATAGTCAATATTCCCTCAATTCTCTTCTCAATTAATAAGTTGTGGAAGTTTACTATACATGGCCAATGGTGGGCACTCTACACACATATCTAGGAATTCCCCATCAAAGTTTTGAAGCAATTTTGTGTTTTGAGAATAACTAGTAATATTTAATAAATTTAGAAGATGTTTGGCCAAGTATATAATTTTTTAAAAATATTTTATAAGATATAATAAAATGTTTAGCAATTTTTTTTAAAAAAAATTATATACTTTCAAAATAAGATAGTAATTGTTAGGATCTTATAAAATCCTTTCTAAAAGTAAGGAGTTACTGACCTATTTGACAATCTTAATTTGAAGAACTATATTTGATACGGGATGCCTAGCAGATTTAACCCAACAACTATCGATTCAAAAACATACTTTTAGGCCCATTTTGCCTCAGACCAATTGGGCCGTCGATCATGATCGACCATCTACTCGCCTTGTCGCCTATATAATAAACAGGACTGTACCACTTGATTAGACCCCAGGTCGAATACACGGGCTCGATCGTATTCGATGAGAGGGCTCGAGCACCGCGCGTTTGGAGGCCACCTGCTCCCAAAAACCAATTCTATTGTCGACCAGCGAGGTCGTTCCAGTATCAAATCATATTTCTACCGCATTTAATACCTTGATAAGTAGCATGTTTCCACATTAATAGCGCATGCTACCACAGCATCACCTCTGCCATCACACCTATTGAGAGGCGAGCCACCAGTGTATTTATCTGTCCCTGAAAGCTGGAGGCAATGCTACTTGGAATATTACAGAGATGGGAGATGATCTATAACTCCTCATATAAGGACAAGAGCCCTCTACATATAATAGTGATATTTTGGACATATCATCCACTTGAAGAATGCTATAAATACCGCATTGCTAGCCACTCTTAAAGTATGTCATTCTTCACTATAAGCCCTCTCTCTATTGCTCAATTTATCTAGTCCACTAGTACTGACTTGAGTGTCGGAATGCCTTAGCCAATGGCATCTTGGCTAGTATGACATTTGCTTATAATTGTAAATCTTAGCCCAAACTATTTTTGAGTTGGATTACTCGGCCAGATAGATCGAACTAGCCCAAACACTAATCCAATCTAGTAAACACAGCTTTCATCATCATAAATATTTATTATAAAATTATCATTATTGATATTTTATAAGTTTTAATATCTTATTTTATCAATATACTACAAGAACTTAAAGTTTCAGGACTTTATAAATTGTAAAAATATATTATAAGATGTAGGAAGTTGCAATTCTTCTTTATTATCTTAACCAACATCCTCTTAAAGAATGTTGTGGCGAATTTATAAGTTTCTTAATATTATAAAATATTTGAAAACTTATAAAATATTATAAAGTGTTTAATAGTTTTTAAGAAAAGAGCTTATGAGCTCTAGAATAAGATCACGAGATGTTATAAGTTTTTTTGTTTAATTTTTTAAAAAATAAGAAGTTCATATTTTATTTTTTGAATTTTAAAAAACTCTTTCAATTTTAACTATATTAATTAAAAAAATTGTATTATTAACATCTTATATGAGCCCTAAAATATCATTTTATCCAAAATAGTTTAAAGATTATTTTTAGGATAAGATCTACATATTATAAGCTTCAATAATGAAATATAAAAAATTATAAGATATTTCAAAAAAGTTCAGCCAATCACCTTCAGTGTGATATGAGTAAATATTATCACTTCTAAGAATAATTTTTATTAGAATCTAATTTGAAAAATATCAATATACATTAATCACATAAGAAATATAGTAAATTCGAATAATCAAATTTATTTACTCATATTTGACTTGGTGTAAATTCGAGTGAAATCGTCTTTAATTGTAATTTGTTAGACAATAAGCCTAGCATCAACTAAATACATAGTGCAAGTTTGGTTGGATTTTTAGGTTTATTATAATTATTTATTATGTAATAATTTGTATAATTTTTTTATCATTGTAATATAATTTAGTTGATATGATAAATAAATCCATGGAAAGTGACAGATTAATTTATTATGAGAGATGCAGATATAAGTATGAAACTTTTGATATTCTTATAAACCTAAATATTTATTATTATTTAAATCAAATAAATGATAAAATGGGATAAAAATACTCTATCGGACCTTATCGTTTCAACGAAACTAGCTCAAAGAAAATTATTTTAAAATTTCTTTTAGAAAAAAAGAAAAAGAAAAGATAACACCTTAGGACAACCCTAAACCGACCGTTAAAATAAAAAAAACTTGTGTTTCACCTTATCCACCTGGCAATTAGCATCTAATCTGCTCCTGCTATATATTTCCCAGTTGTTGACAGTTATAAACACCGCCAAGTTTACCGGTATCTCCCGGTATCCCTTTCCACCCTCCGCCATGTTGCAGTTGTATACAAAATAGAATGAAAGCCCATATTGCTGTTGAACATGAAATAGAATGAAAGATTGAGGGAGAAATTGGCGAAAGAGAGGGATAATTAGGGTTTGCAGAGAACCTAAATTAATAATCTCTGCAAATTGCGAAGCCAAGACGAAATTAGGTTATGCCGGGGAAGAATTAATACGTTGATCTTTTTCCCTTTACCGCTCTCTCTCTCCCTCCCTCCCTCTCCCTCTCCCTCTCTCTCTGTTTTCGATTGATTAATTTATGGGGCAATCCGCCGGAGAATTCCCTCCAAGAGATGAAGATTCAAACGATAATTTACATGAAAACGCCTTCTCCAGCCGTGGTTGCTGTTGTTTTTTCAATTTTCCGTGTTTTAAATCCCGGCAAGCCGATGAATGGGAGCGAATTTCATCCTTGGGCGGAGAACAACGAGAGAGTATTAATCGGAGGTGGTGGGATAAAGGAATAGACGTATTGAAAAAGGTGAGGGAATGGTCCGAGCTCGTGGCTGGACCAAGATGGAAGACGTTTATTCGTCGATTCAACAAGACCGCCGGTAAGGCTAGGCCGGGGAAATTCCAGTACGATCCCTTGAGTTATGCACTCAATTTCGATGATGGCCAGGGGCAAAACGGGCAATTTGAGATGGATCAGGTTTACCGAGACTTCTCTTCACGCTACGCGGAGATCCCAGCGCAGAACGCCAATTGAAGGACGCAATGCCGTTCACGTGAGGGAGAGGTAGAATTGGTGGGGAACCGGGAAAGAGTTGGTTAACTCGAGTGCTGAGTCGAGCGCCGTGCGGTAATCAGGTGGTTTAACTCAGTCGAGTGACGGTGGTCGTTTGTTTTTTCTAGTCGGACGCATTAATCAACTGTTCATTCTTATACGTTAGCAAGGATGTATATTTTCTGTACAATCTCTCTTGTTCTTGAAGGGCACGATTTTTTTACTAATTTTGCACTGAGGGGTCGTTTTAATTTGTTTTTTTGAGGTATTTTTATTTTTTAATAAAAATAATAATAAAAAGTTAATTATAAATATATTTTTAAAAATAAAATATTATTTGAATGTTTTGTTTAAAATATAAAAATTATATAGAATTGAAAATAAGTTTTATTTGAAAAATGCAGTATTTTTGTATTAAAAACATTGCAAATGTAAGTAGAAGAGAATGAAAAGTAAAAATGAAGAAAGAGTGTAAAAATTTGTTTGAAAGAATATTTTAAAAATAAAAATATCTGTAAAAATAAAAGACAAGTTGATAGTTCTCCATTTTCAACAAAAAAAATGAAAACAAGCCTAAAAAATAAAAACAAACGAGCTGTAAGTTGATTCTTCATTTGGTACACATCTTGTGTGTGTGTATTTGTGTGTGTCCACCACATTTTGTCTTCCTTTTCAGTGGTATATATATGATCATTATTTTAAGAAATGTATATCAACTGGCCTATTTGTTGTGCCGTTGCAATGTTATTATCTTTACACTTATATGTATAAAATTTGAAATTTAAAATTTAAATATGTACTTGCACATGTAAATTGGAAGGGGGGGACTTGGAATAAGACTGTATTTAAGGGAATAATTGCATGATATTGTGAGATAAGGTAAATATATCCACAAATCAATAGTTTTGATGTCTCAACACAAAGAGTTTTTGAAACTGATTAAAAATACATCAACTCTTGAGATTAACTGAAAATGGAATCATTTATGAAGAAAACAACAACACTAAAACAACCATAACTATTCCTATTTAGGTTGTGATGGGCTTTATTATGTCTTTGTTTTTTTTGCTTCCCAGCCTAAGTCTGTCTGAAATGGGACTAAAAAGATTGTCATACGAAGCTGTGAATGGGCCAAACTGGCCCAATCTGCCATGCTAAACAGGACCATTTGCTCAGTTGGTGGTCCAAAAAGGTCTTTCCTGTTTTGATCATTAGTCTAAAAGGGTCTGACAGCACTATACTTTGAATTTTTTTGCTGTTTTCCCTAAATCGATTTCAAGTCCATTTGCCAACAAGTCAAATTATAAACCTTGAATAGTTATCCATATTCCAATGCAAGCCTGTCAATATCTGATGTGGCATAGATGCAAGTGCCAAACTATATTTATTACAAGCCCCCAAATAAGAACTCTTGTTATATGGGACTAATGGTCTCTTTGGATTTGTTTTTTAAAGACATTTTCATTTTTTTGGTAAAAATAAATAATAAAAAATTAATTAAAAATTTGAATTTAAAATATTATTAGGAGATTTTATTTAAAATGTAATAATTATTTAGGATTGAAAATAAGTTCTATTTGAAAAATATCATATTTTTGTATTAAAAGTCGTGCAAATATGAGTAAGAGAAAATGAAAAGTGAAAATGAAAAAATGGTATAAAGTGTGTTTTGGAAAAATTTTTGAAAATGAAAAAATTTGTGAAAATGGGAAAAAAGTTGATAGTTTTCTGTTTTCATTTTCAGTTGAAATGAAAAGAGTGTTTGAAAACAAAACCAAATGGTCACTAAAAGACCAGGGTTAAAAAATTATCGAGGTATAGAATTTAAATTGAATATTTTATATATTAATAATTAATTATAAATCACTAACACATATATGTAGTGATTGTTGAGTGGTTGGCAAATCTAATGGCATCATTTTCATATTTATATGTATGAGATTTAAAATTTCAAACTCTTCGGACATGTTTGTGTTGGTGGATAGGTTTAATAGATTATAATATCAAGCAACATCAAGCGGTTGATTTTGGTGAAATAAGCCTATAATTTCACAATTCCTTCAACATGTGATAAATAATCTCCCTAATTTGGCCAAGATTTTGTAATGTAATATCATGCTGAGAAAAAGGAATTAGTAATTTGAGAATTGTACATGTCTAAACTCATAGAATCTTACAATATTGCCTTTAAAATAATATTTAAACATGACGGACTTATCTTATTATAATGGGTACTTTAATAAATTGCATGTTCCTATTATATAATCTTTGTATTTGTACAAAAGATTAATAAAATAAATATATATTCAAAATGTATAATTTTAATCATAATAATATTGTCTTATTTTCAATAATATAATCCCATTGCATTACAATCTTATATATCCAAACTAGGCCTTAGTTTGATTGACTTTGTAAATAGTGTGAATAAATATACGTGGAAAGTGTAAGTTGAGAGCAATTGTCTTTTGTGCCCCATGCATAGGTTCTTGAGATTAAAAAAAACAAAGGTGGCACGGGCAGAACTTAGGGCTCGTTTGGTTTTATTTTCATTTTTTATTTTTATTTTTATTATTTTCAGAATTTAAAAAATTAATTAATGAAAATGAGTTGATATTTGGATTAGATTACTGAAAAAATAATGATTATGTTGCATTTAGTAAATTGTAGTGGAAAGAGATAAAAATAATAATAAAATAGAGATAGAAAATATATATGTTATTGAAAAATATATATATATATATATTATTGGAGAATGTATTTTGAGAATAAAAATAAAAATAGTATTAGATAAAAATGTATAAAAAAATAATATATTTTTATTTTTAAATAGTAAAAAATATAAAATAGAGTATGGAATACAACATGTTTGGTTTTGTTTTCTATGCTCATTTTCATTTTCTGCTGAAAATAAAAATAGAGAGCTCTCAATTTCTCCTCCATTTTCACAGATATTTTCATTATTAAAATATTTTTCAAAACACTCTCTTATACTCTCTCTTAATTTTTACACTTTATTTTCTCATACTCTCATTTGTATAATTTTTAATGCAAAAATCCATTTATATTCAAACACAATTTATTTTCAATATTATATAATCATTACATTTTAAACAAAATACCCAAACAATATTTCTTTTCAAAAACATGTCTATAACTAATTTTTTAGTATTTATTTTTACCAAAAAAATAAAATTACTTCCAAAAAAGCAAATCCAAACGGCCCCTTAGTAACTTGAATTGTGGGTTGATTGATAGAGACAAAATAGCGTGGCGGATTCTGGTTTAATGATGAGTCGGCGGTTCAGCTGTCAGTTGGCTCTGATGCGGACTCCTTAACTCGTTTTCCTTTAGCCCCACCACATGATCTAGTCCCCATCCCTCCGCTGTACTCTCTCTCAACCAAAAACTATCAAATTCTTACTCATCATTTCATTTCAGATGTATCCTTAATGCCATTTAACCCTTATGCCATGCCAAAAAGAGACTTAGAGGTTTGATAATTCCAACTTTTTCCTTTTTGGGAGGATTTTTCAAGTGTAATTTATTACTTATAATAGTTAATATGGTAGAAATTTGAAGTTATTTTAATAGTAATAATGATAAAATTTGTGTTAAAGTATGATAATCAGATTCATTATCGAATATGGAAGAATAATAAGAATTGGTAATTTTGGCACATTCTATACATGTGCTAAATTGTTTACAACATATAGTAAATAAAATAAATATTTATTTTTAGTATAAAATTAATGTTTTGAATAATTTGATATTTATTTAGTTTTTTAGTGTAATGACACAAAAATTATGACCAGATGATAAATCAAGATTATAAAATGTGTGAATTGTAAAATAATGATTACCACGTAAGTTGTAGTTATGAATATTAAAGAAAAGAAGTGATGGCATTTACATTACACAAAAAAATACCGAAAAGAGGATAAATGCTTTATTAATAACTAGCAATTTGGGCACATTCCATGCATGTGTTGAAAGCCTATAGTATAGGGCAAACAATTTTTTTTAATATAATATTAACTTTTTATAACATTTGGTATTTGTTTAAGTTTTTACATAAATAATAACAAAATATTAAAATAAAATGATAATTATGGGTACAGAATGTATGGATTATAAATGATAGTTACTATATAGTTGTAGTTATGAAGACTAATAAAAAGTGGGCATTTTAAGTATATAACATGAAAACCTATCAAAAAAGAGTTATGAACTTTATTAATAATACAAATAGATGTAAAATAATCCGCTCCAGAAAGATCTAATTATCATTAATTAGGTTTTAGTGCAGCCAAATGAGCATGAAAGTTGAAACCATAATGGATTTTAGAGTTAGTTGATAAGGATTATACCATTGTTGATCAACCAAAGCCAATTTATTCTCCTTCGGACCAAAAGAGAAGGGAAAAAAAAAAATCCTACTAAGTTATCAATTCATTGAAAACAAAAGGTGGACGCATGGGAACAACACCATGGCCCTATTGCAAAGTGACCACAACCAAGGTTTAAACTTTGAATACTAAAAAGCACTCATCACAAGAAAATTTCTCAGGCCACCCTCACGGATCCCACCACACGGTCCCAATCAAAAAGAAACAACCCATTTCACAAAAGAGTGTGCTCACAATATCCAAAAAGGGTTAACAGGAAGAAGGCCTGATAGGACAACAATTATTGGAGTAAAAAAGAAAAAAAGAATAAACAACTAAAGCAAAGGTACAAAGTAAAAGTAATAGCTAACTGCTCTACAAGATAAATGACTAAGTCTAAATTAGATGAATCATATACAACTTTTGGTGACCCAAGATTCAAGATCTTTAAAAAATGCAGCAAGAACTTGTAGCCCTTTTGACTGATTCAATGCACAGAACTTTACCCGGAAAAGAAGGATGCCACAGTCAATGTCATTGTTGGTAGAAGAACCTCAGTTCTTGTTGGGGTGGAGACAATTGATATAACCAGAAATGTTCAAATCAAGACAGCTTTCTGAGGTCTAATCTAATCCCCATATTTTCTAGTTTCCCATGTTTCATGCTATGATTTTAAATTCTTAATCCAGTTTCAAAAAATAATGTTTTGAGTGATTTGATGGGATGTCCTAAATAAGATAATTCAGTCATGTCAACACGCGGTTGAGTTTTCTTGACAATATTGCATCAAGGGATTATCCAAAAGGGAGAGAACAAAAGATGAACAGAAGCTTATTGAATGAACAAATGGGAAGAATAAAACAGATTTCATTAAGCATGCGTCGATTATATTATAGCTATACCATGTAACAAACCATCACCAATTCTTCGCCAGTGAAATTTCAGACAAAAGGAAGCTAATGACAGATGATGAATCAAAAAATATAAAAACTACGACACCTTTCAGACGCCTTCTGTTCTATGCATCCATGGTAAGTCCAAATTAGGGGAAGATGGATTCTCCAATTGGGCATCCGAAGAACTTGCGAATTTCCCCTTCTTTGACCACAACCAAATCTTGGAAACAGAATAGCTATCAGTTCTTGTTCCAATGCTTATCTTCTTTCCCTCTGGACTCCCATCGGCCGGACCATTACAAGATTGCTCTGTTCCTTTAACAAGCTTGGTACCAAAGCCGGATCGGTCTTGGCTCAAGGGCACCCTAAGATTAGCATTACCAACTACATATTGATAAGAACCCATCGAGAAACACCTTCTAGCATCTAATTTACTACTGCTACTTTCTCCTCCTGTCTCCACCCCTTCACCTTCATTCAATTTCCGGAACTTTCCAAGCCGGACCGGAAAGAGACCCTTTTCTGTTACAACTTCCTCAATCTCCATCCTCTTCTGAGTAACAGAAAATCCATTCTCTCCATAATTGGGGCATCCATCTTCCTCCCTAAAATCGTCATAATCAAAAATGGGGTTTTCAATTGAAAATCCGGGATTGAAAAGAGCCCCCCTACAAAGGGGACAAGTTGAGTTCGACAGAAGCCAAGTATCAATGCAATTGATGTGAAAAGCATGGCTACACAGGGGAAGCAATCTCAGCTGATCAGTCTTAGAGAATTCACACAAACAAACAGCACAATCAAAGGGCTCTTTCGGACCCACAACCTCCTTATACGAAAAGACCGGCAATGCATCTATAACAGCTTGATCTAAACCGGAGTCATGTAAATGGAAGAGCTGTTGCAGCTGTCTCTGAAGGGTATCAGAGGTAGAAGCTTCCAAGTTTCTATCAGATTGAGAGGATGATGGGTTCTTGGTAAGAAATCTAACAAGCAAGTGGAGAAGACCAGATATGAAAAAAAGAACTGCTAAAATTACTATAACGAAAAGAACAGCAGGACTGATTTTTGTTCCAGAGGGGCTGGATTCTTTGTGGAAATTACTGCCAACAACATATGAAGAAGGTGGGGAAGGCAGAAGAGGAGGGGGATATGTCAACAAACTATCTTTCTGACTGATTTGATGCTGAATCCAAGACATTTTCAAATGGGCATGGGCACGCCCAGAAAACCATCTCTGCCTTTGCATTTCTGTTATTGGACAAACCATCTCAAAACTAGCACAGATTATGCCAACTCATTTTCTGAACAAAAAATCCACTCTCTCTTTCCTTTCTTTTTTTTCCCTCTTCCAGTCTCAAGAACAGGGCAATAATACTTCAACCGCCTGAACACAAGCCACCCACAAGGCGAACACCAAAAAATACCAATTCTTTAGTCCTCCAATTTGTGCAAAAAAATGGCGTGACAGCAGACGGATACAGAGGCGGGTGGTATGGTGCTAACAAAGTAACAATTTTTATTCGTTCTGAGACAGGAACCCCAAACAACTGATTGTTCAATAATACGGAAAGATGACGACATCAGTAACTTTAAAGATTGAGTCTTTACCTACCTTGATACTGAAGATGCCGACCCGTTAATGTATAATAAACATGGACCTGCTTCTTGCAGAGCAAAACCCTAAAGACACAGCTTTTGGCTGGGAATCTTACAGCCCTTTTAATAATACTTGAGAACCAGAGAAGCTTAATAGGAAATTGTTGAACTCTGCCTCTCTCTCTCTCTTCAAAACATATATTTATTCTCATAAATATGCAGATATACAGCCGAGATTTCAGTCTCTATATTTATATTACCCCATAAAAGCAAGATTTTTTACCAATGGAAAATACAGTCTACACGGATCATATAGTGAAAGAGATGAAGTAATTTTCACTCAGGAGAGTAGCCATTACAAGCCAAAGGGTTCACACTAGCTTCCAAAGTGAATGATAAAGTACGCCAAAAAAGACAGCACTTTTATTTTTCTGTAAATAAAAGAAAAAGAAAAAAGAAAAGAAAAGTGAAAGATTCAATCTTTACATTGGAACGCACGCGCCATTGAAGCTCGTGGTTTGTGGTGGACAACATTTTACCGACAAGGCGCCTTATCGTATGGCAAAAGAATGTGGGCCTAAGGTAAATTCAAGACTTAAGTAAAAAAGCCCACTAATATGGGCTGAGTTTACGGTTACTAAACAAATAAAATTTGATTTGAAATTTAAAAAATTTTAATTACTGAATTTAACCTAACAATTTTGAATCCACATATAATGAAAAACTTTTCAAAATTTGAAATTTCTGAACACAAAACTCATTTTTCATGTCAATTACTCGAGTGAAAACGTCTTCATACTTTATATATTTTAAATTTATATACACACGTTGATATACATACGGACATAATAATTTGTTAGAATTCAAATTTCAAATTTTACATATATAAATGTGTGGATGATGCTATTAAATCAGTAGCTATTCAATATGTGTGAGGTATGTGACTCAAATGATATGCGCGTGTGCGTGTGTGTATAACAAAGAAAAAATAATAATAAAAAAAATTCATCTGTGTATGTTTGTGAGGATTGTTTGGTTAGCGTGGACAATCTTTAAAATGTTTTAATTATTTAAGTTGTCAAAAAATAGCATGTAATGGAAACAATTATTTGGAACTATTTATGGAATTTTTTTTCTCTCTCTTTGCCTTCTATATGATTCCTCTCATACGTATATATATGTATGTAACTCATCTCTGTATTTTTGTTAGGATTGTTTGGTTGGCACGAATAATCTTTGAAATATTTTAATTATTTAAATTGTCAAAAAAAATA
This sequence comes from Jacaranda copaia, assembly GCA_014898725.1. NCBI lineage: Eukaryota > Viridiplantae > Streptophyta > Magnoliopsida > Lamiales > Bignoniaceae > Jacaranda > Jacaranda copaia. Next base: position 209,484 of record JACGDI010005106.1, read on the forward strand.
GCATGTAATGGAAATAATCATTTGGAACTATTCATAGAATTATTTTTTTCTCTTTGCCCTCTATATGATTTCACTCATATATATATGTATGTGTGTGTGTAAAATCCTTACGTAAAAATTCTTGAATGCTTGTGTAGACCACATTGCTTGTCTTGTGGTTCAGTGGGATGTGCTTGGAAGGATTAAGCGAAAGGCAATTCCTCTTCTTAATCTTTAATATAAAGGCAATTAGGTGTAAATATGGCATGACACGCAAAAGTATTGTTTGTGTGCAGAGGAGGACAACACGGATGATACAAGGAATTGGTCATAAGAAACAAATGATCCTACATATGCAAACTTTACAAATTCTTTTGTTGGTCTTTTCGTTTCTATTCATATATATGTTAATGATGATGTTGTCTTACATGGGAGTTAGGGTTCATTGGTCAATCATCCATTAAGGCATTCACAAGCGTGCAATTAACTTTGCTAAAGTCAAGCCTCATAAATGAGTTCAACTAAATCTTTGACTAATAGTTTTCCAAGTTGAATTAGTTATAATTTAAGATAACTTGATTAATTTAACTTATGATTTTGCATCAAATATTACCAACTTGAAGACTTGAACTCACTTGCGATATTAGTTCGTGAATAAGTCACATATCTGACTAGAGGATTTCAACTTCATTAGTATTTTAAATGACTGCAGCTTTTAGCAAATGTAATTATAGTTTAAGACGAACATTTCACATCAATGGAGGATTCTTATGGTTGATTTTTGGTGATAGGCTTGTTCTTTGAATAATGATTATGATTTACATAAAATATTTTACAGCAATAGGCGATATCTGTTATAAATTATTGAGATAGTTGTTTATTTCTTATCCGCAACATAATATATTGATTTTACCTATAGCATAAATTAATATACTTAAAGATTGACATTGACAATTTTCAATGTTGCAACTAACCCCTACTCCAATTGTGCCACACATTTGTGACAAATCACAAATGTCAAATCCCACCCACACTTGCACATAATTGACCATACCAAACACAATCAAATCATGGAAGTATCACGACCCATATTATCACTAGCTAGTTCTTTTCTTTTCCTCAAGTAGAGCTACCAAATTTTTGCTGGGCTTTCATGAGGTCCATTCTTGACTTCTCTATCTTGTCGTGATGAAGCCCTTTCCAACCACTCAATACCATTGAAAATGCGCATTATATTCTGCTCCATAAAAGTTGCCATGTTTTCACCCACTGCAAGCATTAGGCACTAAAAAGGGACATTTTGGACTTTTGGAAGTTGATATTAGAGTCATACCACCAAAAAAAACAATTGCAGCCGACTAGTCCATTTCTAAGGCCTTGTTTGATTTGGAATTTTGATAATATTGGGTATTATAGTAGTGGGATTAAGATGAAATATTAGTCATTGCTCATATATTCATTTGACTATTTGATACGTAGGATTTCATTTGAAGATTAATCACCACCTAATGACACTCCCAATATAATCTCCCGTTTGTTAAACATCACTGTAAATTATATGCCCATTATGCCCTTTGTCATAAATTCCCGTCCAGCCAAAAATATTAGCAATGGTAGTAATAGAAACAAATAGATGACTTGCTTGTTAAAGTAATAAAAAATAGATAACAATCCACAAATTAATGTTGATATCATTAAAGTAATTGTTGAGATATTTAATTTAATTTAAGTAAAATAATTTGATTATCACTAAGTTATAAATGTGCTAAATAATGTATTAATTAAACAAAGAGTTGAAGTAATTAAAAAACATCTTAAATTACATACAATACAATTTATTTAAATAATTTGTTATTTATATGTTAATTATGTTTCATTGTACATATAATTAAAAATTACATTTATTTATTTAAGATGATGTAACTTAAAATGATGTATTTATTTAATAAACAATTTAAGATGTTGTAATTTCATATATTATAATATTATTTATTTTTTTATTTGATGAATCTTTATTAATGGGCTTATATACATTTACAATGAATTAATTCCCTGTGGATAATGGGCTTGAAGACAACACAAATCTTATTTGCATGTTTATTTTCACATTCCGAGACAAAAAAAAATGAAAAATAAAAAACATCAAACCGAATAGTTCTTGTGTGTGCCAAGAATGGTGCAAAGTGCAAAATGGCAGCTGTTAGTGGAGGGCATTTCTGGAAATTTGCTGTCCACATGGATTGCAAAATGGGGCGATTCCAATAGTACTCACTCATGGCTACACCGCTACAGTTTTGGGATCGGTATCAAAGATGGCCAACCCGTATTTTTAACTGTGCTTGACTGGTTGTCAAACAAGCTACAAGTTATCATTACACAAGACATTATGTAGTAATAGGGGCAACTCTAGTAGTAGATACACTTGTTTTTCTCTGTCCTTTTCTTAATTCCATCAATGGAAAATGCCACAAAACTCAGACAATGCATTCTTGCACAAGAAAGTATGTGGTATGATAATACCCACTGAAGTTTTAGGGCATGTAATCAAAAAGTATAATAGAAGAGCTAACATGATTAATTAAAATGACTCAATGGATCCTCTTGAGATATATACGTATGCTAAACTTAAGTTCATTAGACTCAATTAGTATAAATATCAAATTTCATAATAAAAAAAACATCTAATTATTTATTTTTTAATTCGAGCACTGTCTCTACATGAGGTTGTCTATAGAGTAGAAGTCTACTATTAACAATTTTTGCAAAAAAAAAATGTAATTTCGTGCAACATTGGGGTAAGAACTGGAATTTGATATTAGCATAATAATTACAAACATTAAGAAGCACACAAATCATAAGCAAATACACAAGCACAGTTATTATGGTAAACAAGATTACTAGGTTTTCAACCTCCTTGTCTTGACCCCCATTAACGTATCCTAAAATCTTCAAATTTAACCTATAAACAACTTCACTCAAAGGGGCTCTGGATGACAAAGAAAGAAAAGGAAAAAGCAGACAAAAGAAAGAAATGCTGCTATAAGTTCAAACAGGTTTATAATGGTTCTACTCTAAGAGCAAATGAAGAAACATTTTTGCTTTCAACTTCCCACTTTGCAAACATGATATGATCTTCTGTTATAGATCAACGAATGACCTTGTCATAGATATTTCAGAAATGTCGATGGATCTCTCATTATCATCCTTAATTGCGCTAATAGCTAAGGCCACCTGTTTCATGCTAGGCATTTTCCCCAGGGATTTGTTAACGCACCTAATAGCAACTTGTAACACATTAACCATCCTTTCCTCATTAGCCCCTTCTCTTATCAAGTTCTTGTCGAAAACCTCAGCTGTCCATTCTTCTCTCACGACTGCAAGAACCCAACTCGCAAGGTCTAATCCTTCATTCAGAGCCATTCTGCCTGTCAGCAGTTCGAGAAGAATTACTCCAAAAGCATGAGTGTCTATCTTGACGAGGGAGGTGTAGTCTTCTTGGGCTGCTTGGAGGAAACTATTGGCAATGATGGAGTGCTGGTCCTGATTGTCCACAACCATTAGGCCATACTCACTAATGCATGGCTCCATGTTCTTGTTCAGCAAAATGTTGGAGGATTTCAGGTTTCCATGTGGGATTCTGTCGTAGTGAAGTTCTTCATGCATAAAGGCTAAGGCATCAGCTATTGTAGCCGCAGCTGAAAGCCTGCTGCTCCAGTCAAATCGTTGGCTCATTGGATTTCCTGAAAGTTTGGCTCCATAGATTAATAACATATGACTGCTTATAATTGGTTAAAACTGAAACAAGACTGGAGATTTTAGTAGAAATTTATACCGTGGGCATGGATTAGTCTAAAAAGGCTTCCATTCTGTTGATATTCATAGACCAGAAGCTTCTCCTGTCTGGAGCTGTAGAATGCAATGGCGGGCAAAACATTGGGATGCTTCACTTGGTTCAGCCTCCTCATTCTCTGTCTGAACTCATTGCCAGAAATAGGCCAGTCTTTAATCCTCTTTACAGCAAGAGTTGTACCCTGAGCCTCACAGGCAACCTTGTACACGCTACCATGATTTCCGCGTCCGAGCAGCTCAGCAGGGGCCTTGAGCAAATCCTCAAATCTGAGTCCATTCACCTCCGGGCTTGTAAGAACTACCAGAGATGAAGAAACCAGTCCGCTTTCAGCTGAAGCAGTGGAAAAGTCACTTTTACTCACCCCTTTTGCATTCAACTCCACTGTGGAGAAACTAGGCTTGGTCATGCTATCATCAGCTGCTGCTACTTTATTATTGACATCCCGTTTTTCTTCTTTTTTCTTGCCTCTTTTGTAGAGCCAGAGAAGGATGATAAACAGAATGACTAATCCTACTAGAAAATAGCCACCAAACATGAGAATCTGATCATTTGAAATGCCATTGTTTTCCTTTTTGGGTGGAGGCGGAGGAGGAGGAGGAGGATTCGGTTCAGACTCTGCAGACAACAATGTTGATGTGCAGTTGTTAGGCAATGGGGGGCCACAGAGTTGAGGATTGTGGATGAAACTACTCATTTTGAAACGATGAGCAGCTTCCGGGATAAGTCCACTTAGGTTGTTATAAGAGACATTGTATTCTAAGAAGTTGGAAAAATTGAAACTTGGGATAGAACCTGAGAACTGATTGTCCTGAGCCAGAAACACCTTCATGCCTGGAATCAGGGACAGATCAGGCAAAGGACCTGAAAATTTATTGTGGGATACATCAAGAATATGAAGATTCTTCAGCTGAGAAATAGAGGGGAATTTCCCAGAGAACTGATTCAATCCTATAAGTAAATGAGTGAGTTGGAAGCACTTGTCAATGTCTTCCAAGTTCTCCCCATGGATTCTGTTATTGGTTACATTGATAACCAGAAGGGATTCAGAAAGAGATTGGATATTGCAAAGAATTCTTGCATCAAGAATGCCGGAGAAATTGAAGCCATTAAGAATGATTTTCTTCACATGGAGTTTTTTACTATCACAAGTGATGCCCTCCCATCTGTTCTCACAGGGGTCAGAGGATGAATTCCAGCCTAAATTGGGATCAGGGATGCCATTGTTGTTGGAGAGTTCAGAGATAAACTCAAGCAGGGCATCTCTGACTTGTTGTCTGACTTGTTCTTCTTCAGATTTTCCCAAGTTTAGCAGGAGAAACAGGGAAATTATGCAAGCCCCGATGCGGATTTGCTTCATACTAGATGCTGGAAATCAGACAATTATCAGAGGTTCAAAATATGGGATAAAATTCCGAAGTTAAAACAACCTGAACGTTGGTCTATAAGGCTGATTGGCGGAGTTTGCAATAACCTGCCGGCCCTTGGATGCGATTATGCTGTATTAATGATGTCGTGTTTAGTTGAATGATTCTTGAATTCTCAACTGAAATATGATAACCATGGCCTGTACTCAACTTTCGTATTTTCGGGAATATTATAAGCAGTAATGAGCTAAAATAAGTGGCAGTATTGATGTTATTCTGTCTATTTTTAGGGTGTCGAGAGCATAACGTATCTCCTCACATTTAGAGTATAAAACCAACAGTCTATATCAAAAACATAAGCATGGGACAAAATTCAAAAACCAGTCCTGAAACTGACCCATTCTTGCCCGTATCATCTAATACTGTTTCTATCATAGAGCGGACACAAGCATCTTTCTTCCTGCCGACACCCAAATTAGCATATATATTAATTATGGATTAAAGAGCTATGATTACAGTCATTAAGGAGATTTAATAAACCCATAGCAACCTTCGGGCAACTATATGAATAATATCGAACTATTATCGAATTTTGATTCTGTTACTATGATCAGCAGTAATATAACTCCCGATTGTACTAATATTACATTTTGCAGCTGTTTTAGTTTCAGTAATAACTAGAATGGAATTCAATTTACTACATGGATTTCATAAATACATAGTTCCTCAAGACTGCATTCTACTCCTAATTTACAGGAGAGTAACCATTCATAATACAAGTAACAAAATAGTGGATGAGAAGCAGCACCAGCAAGCTGGCCCTATGGATCGGCATGGCCAGCAACGTCGTCATCACTATCAGTCCGTCCATCGCTGAAAGCCTCGTTATCACTTACTTCATCCTCACTTTCATCTGTTAAGGTATTCCCGATATGCTCCTCCTTTGCATAGCGCTCGCAGTACTCTGAGATGCATTAGAAAATGTGTCAGGAACATGGGAAAATTCTAGCCCAAGTTGGGTTTGCCTACCATCTTCAAACATCTAATATCCCAATACAAAACCCAATCCCCATATTTTCCCTGTCTGGGTTGCATTTTCATTCACGAGCTACCAGCACAAGTGGTATACTATTAACTTCTGTAGGGGATGCGATCCCCCATGCCACGTGTGTAGAAATAAGAAGTCAAGAAATTTCAATAGAAACAAAGAGAAATAAGTACTTCAAGCAAATAAAACATATTACTATGGTTCGAGAGAAAATAACAGTGCCTACTCAGGCACTACAGTAGAAGAGTGTTGAATCAAGAACAGACAAATAAATGCCATTCTTTTTTTCACCTTTGTTATCCAGTCTAGGTGAATTTTAAACCTCAGACTCAAAAGAGGAAAGAATAAGAACCCACCTTTGACTTTTTGTTCATATTGCGCCTTATCTTTTATCATCAGGGATGCTGCATCGCCGTTCAGTGGGTCTGATGGGTTTGGATAAAGTAGAAGCTGTGGGAGGAAAACCTCGAACACATTCAACAGATCTGCATATGTATATACACACACTGTCAAAACAACGCAAATTTCATGCTGAAATCTCATTAGAATACTAAAGTTACTGCCATCAGCGTATGCTCATACGAAGCCTTATAACTACTAATTTGCTTCTTTCAAGGATCACAAAAAAAAGAATGAGTTTCCAACTAGTATTGTTACCCACCCATTACATAAAAAGCAGCCAGCTCTATTATTATGACTCCATTAAATCAAATGGTGATGCGTGTTCATTACGAAAAAGCAGTTCCTCCGACTCTTGTATTTCCTGATAAAAGTTTGCTCACCGCCTAATAGACATACAGAAAACGACAACCTTCCTTCACTGAATCAATAAACTTACCAAACATTGGACTCCACGATTGGTTAATGACATCCAAGCAAACAGAACCAGACCTATCATCCAAAAGTTCAAACTCATAAGCATGACAATCTAATTATAAAAACTTTGGAAAAACAGAGAAATTAAGCAACCAACATTCTGAGGTATATAAAAGAGACATTAGCTCAAATATGAGGTGTTTTCCCCATGTGCCAAAAGAAAAAGGTCTAAAGATCAATGGAGAACCACTGGGCAGGTTACTGCATGTTTTCATTCCAATCATTTTAATGCATCATAAGGTAGTATATAGAACTTACAGCTCATCAACATTTGGGTGGAAAATCTTGTTGACAAACCCGATGGAAGGAGACTTGTAAGGATATGCATCTGGAAGTTCTACACGAACTTTCCAAACTCCACCTTCATAAGGACCTGCAACCAATGTGATGGTTACAAGAACAATCTTGTGAAGCATGGCTAACAGTAAAATGAAAGGCCATTTGTAAACTATTGAGCTCCAGAGGTTGAGAAAGAGGTCGGAGATAATATCCCAAATAGATTTACGATAGCCATGAGCACTTCCACAGCAAAATTCACACAAGACGTTTTATCTTTATCATTCAAATTAAGTCAGCAAAATATAATGGGAGAAAGAAAATAGCAGAGAGGTGTGGAATGGGATGGAGAAACTAAGAGACTTCATCAACATCAAAATGAAGAGCAAGTGGAGAAAAATAATTAACATCTAATGGAGCCAATCCAATGCAAAAGCGCGATAACATTACTTTCTTTTGGACCATGAAATTCCACATTGAACTCGTTGATGCCATCATTGATGGGCTCCACAGTGTAGTCACTCATCATTCTACAATGAAAATACAAGGGTAAGTAGAAAAATTGAGAGGCTCGTAAAAATAGTAGTGATCACTTTTTAAGAATCTCATGAACGCAATATGTTTAGGAGGATAATTTCTAGAGTGTTGATCCATGATATTGGTGAGTGTAATCTGAATAACTCATTCATTTTGGAAACAGCTGGTAAGAAGATGGAGATTATTATCCATGAGACCCTTACAGTTTCATGACATCCATATCTCGCCTCTTGCTGGGAGAAGACATTTTGTCACAGAGCTACTCGTGTATGGCCTAAGAAAGAGAACAAGTAAAAACACAGTTAAAAATGGTTATTTTGCTACAACTTGAGGAAAGAACTGGAAAGATTAACTAGATGTGGAAAAAATATTGGGAGGGTTACTAATGGCTTAGAGAATTTTCTCTGACTTTGAAAGTCAAATTATAAATTGCAGATTCCCCCAAACTAGCTCAAGATGATTAAAGAAATATTACTATTTCAAAATCTTAAATTCCAGTTTATGTAGAAGATATCCCACCGGAGATAAAGATGGAACAAAAATATTAAGTTGTCAGACACAAATCCAGTAGAAGCATAACAGTTTGTTGAAACTATCAGAAATTATGGTGGCCAGTGCACGCATGAACATTAGGCAATGAGGAAGTTCTCAACAGTTCCTATTCATATGGACAAACTTTTTTACTTAGCAACAGTGTCGAATCCATCAAAAAAATAATTAACATGCAAATCAAACAAGTTCTGGCCAGCAATCAGTGTACCCTAGAAATGTGGCACTAATTGGAGAGAAATAGGAACCTTTTTGCTGACAGCAGCAAATAGAGGGCAACTGCTGAAGAGTTACCCAATGGTTTTCCTTTTATCTAGGACATCTGATAAAGTTTCTCCATGAAGTTGGTCTTATATCCATAAGAGCAAGTCCAATGACATTAATGCAGTCCACTGGAATTCCTCCAGTTGTGAAACATTTATAAAGAATTGGCTAGCATATCTTAAAATTAGTTTCTTATGCATAAGAAAACCACAACGACAATTTGCACAAAAGAAAACTCCCAGCCTTTGGATCTGCACAAGGATAGCAAATATAATGGTTCATTCTATAAATGAACCACATAATCGTACATTTTTTCCCCACATAATAGTACACTTGAAACAAAATAGTATAACAATCCTTCACACTTAAATATTCAACAAAGAATCTAGATGCACTACACTCAGTTCCGTCATTTCAGTTTTTCTAGTCATATCCAGGACATGAAAAGGAAAACACCTTTCGTCTCCTTTTTTCTCCTTTTGCAATGATAACTAATAACTCCTTGGCGAGAACTCTATTAAAAAAAGATTCTACTAAGCTACTGGCACAGACTGAATGATTGAACAATGGAATTCCATGACAATGAATAATGAATTGTACAAGGCACGAACGCACAAACTTGTTCATATCTGAAAGGTAATCTTTTTGACTAGTTACTATCCTCTTACTACGACCTTTGTTTTTTTCCAAAAGAAGTGATACTTAAAGAAGTCCACAATTATGTAGTTTGTATAATACAAGATATTGTTGTCAAAGAACATTCCTTTTACCCTCAAAATGTTGAGCAAACGACCTACTCCTGTATAGGAGTTGGCTTGATACAAAACAAGTCCCATACAAAGATTACCAAAGGGTCAAATCAGCAAGACTTATGATTTCTTGTTATTCTGTTTCCTAGTTCTTGGTTATTTAGCAATAGAATTAATCCCAAATGACTAATAAGTGACATTTGCATTCTCCCACTGGCAAAACTATAATTCCAAATTCCATCTCCATCCAAGAAATAACAATATTTTATTCCCTTAACACCAACGCGGCAGCCCCAAAAAAACAAAATCAAGCCAACTGCAAAAGAGGAGTCAGAAATCCAATCCAACACAAAGATCACCAAACCAAGAATCAAGAATTGGAAAAAGCAAACCCACAAGAACCCACATCACCATTGGATTCAAATAGCACCATAGCATTCCAATCACACTAGAGGGGGCCAAAAATCAAGAATCCCACAACCCTAAATGATTTTCTTTCCAAATATGGAAAAAGGAAATCAATCAACATGAGCAGATCAAAAACACTAACTAACCAAGAAATGAGAGAAAAGAATAGGATCGGTAGATCAAAGGCGCGTATCCAATATGCTATTAAGATGAGTTTGTTGAAAATGATGCAAAAGTAAGATAATGGAAGGAGAGAAGAGGAGAGCAACAATAAACAAGAAAGATATTGGAGAATGAACCGAAAGGTGTCGACATGATGTACGATTTATTTTTGCTGTTTCAAAGATTTTGGTTTCAGGCGCACGTGCTGAGGCAGGGTCGGTGAGCCTTTGCATTGTTTAACTTACGAGTTTAACATAGGAAAAAAGGACAGAGTTTGTGTGGTAAAAGGCTGGCGGCCGGATTTACCTCTTCTCCTCACAATTTACAGCGGAAGAACAGCCACTCGTAACATTTTTTTCACCGTAATGACCCACCAACAAAATTCTTTTTAACTTCTAAATAAGGTGATTTAGGAACTTAGTATGAGTTCTTATCTTTTGATCACTTATATGTTCTTTGATTCGTCTTTGACTAAATAGTATTAGAGGGTGTTTGATTAAATTTATTTAAAATATTTTATAAGCTTATATATTTTATAAGATGTTTTTAAATTTTACAAGATATTAAATTTTATTTTTAAAATAAGTTGTTGAAGTGTTTGAATAAAATATCTTAAAACTTATAAGATATTAATAATGGTAATTTTGTAATTAATATAATTAAAATTAAACTAATTTGTTAAGATCTTCCAAATAAATTTGGAATTTTTTATTTTTTTAAAAAAAAACTTATAAGCACTTAACATCTTATTTTAAAAGTTTATAAATTTTTTTTAAAAAAAATATTAAATACTTTTTGCCATCTTATAAACTCTAAAATATTTTATAAAATATTTTAAAAAGCTTATAAACTCAACTAAATATCTTCTTATCTTACATATAAATGTGCCATGAAAATTTGAATTTAACAGAATTTCAATATATAAATATATGACAAGAGTATTCACAATATCTGACCACATAAAACGGTATGCCTTTAAGCCAAGCCCCGTTAAATGCCGTATTATAACGACGAGGCAAAACAAACAAGAGTCCATATGAATACATACCAAATGGGTTCAATTTGTGACCTTATTAAAATTTGACCCTTTTTAGTTAAAGCCCAAATAGCATGGATTGGACCCAAAATTTCATTTGAAATTTCAGCCTTTCTAATTAGGGCTTAGTTATAATAAATCTTTTTTGATAGGTAGAAAGAAAGGGAGTAGTAGTGGCAATTTTTGGCTTCTCTCGCTAAATCATGTTTTGATTTTTATGTTCAATCGTGAATATATCAGATATTTGAATAATTCCCGCAAGTACGGGTTTTTATCAACGTAACACCATGAAAAATCAAGTAAAGTCCACAGAAATCGGCATTGATCCGCATACAAGTCGAAAAACATACAACTAACACATATTTATGATAAACGCATAGAGAAAATTTGAACTTAAAATGTGGACTTACCAAACCAGTTGAGGCCCAATTATAATAAATGATGTGGCCCATCAAAACCCAGTTATAATAGTGATAGAGCATTTATTTTTCAAAAAATAGCCCTTTTATTTTAATTATTTTTGTTTTGGAGAAGTGAACTCCAAGCAACGGTCAACTGTTCCACGTCGTCGTTTCGACACTGTACAACAGACCGACATTGGGAGCTAATATAAATATCTCGAAGAAATCAAGAAATACGTTGGCGGCAATGACCGCAAGCGACCATCTATAAGCAAATTTTTGGATGGGAGTCCATGGGCTGTGGGAACTCCTGGCCCCCGTCGGCCGGCGAGTCTCCGTCGAAACCCTTACTGGGAAAAAACTCGCCATCGGTACTTCTTAGACCCTAACCCTAACCTAACCACGCTGTTCTTGCTACTTGTCCGCTCTTTGACTTATCTGTTGCTTTTTTCCTCTTTCTAGATGCGAGTATTTGGATGATACAGTTTATGAAGGCAATGCGAGATGAGAAGGGAGAAATGGTCCGGAACGCTCATATATTGGGATTCTTCCGTCGAATTTGCAAGCTTCTCTACCTCAGGACTAAGCCCGTTTTCGTATTTGACGGAGGCACTCCCGCCCTTAAGCGGCGGACAGTCATTGCGCGGCGCCGCCAGCGTGAGAATGCCCAGGCTAAGATCAGAAAGACTGCAGAAAAATTGCTGCTCAATCACGTGAGTTGTTTTATTGGTTTCTTTATATTTTGAATTATCTTTTGGAAAATCTTGATGGTAGATGATGAATTTTGGACTAGTATCTCTCTGATTATGAAGTGGAAGTCCTTGAACTGATTGCATAATTCTGTTTAATTTACTACTTTGAAGAGTAACTTTTAAATTATTGTCGATAGCTTAGGGCAATGAGGTTGAAAGAATTGGCAGCAGATCTTCAGAAGCAGAGGCAGGAGAATGATATCAAAGGGAAAAGGCCTATGACACAGGAAACAAATAATGTGCAGCACACAGAGAAAGGAAATGATGATGCGGCGATTATTTACAATCAGGAAGAATTAGATGGGATGTGAGTTTTATGCTGGATTCTTTTGTTGCTTATTGTTCTAGAGTCAATGTAAACATATTCTGACTTCATTCAACTAGTTGATTAAGGTTGGCAGCCTCTCTTGCTGTAGAGGACAGTGAAGGTTTAAGTTTTGATGCATCAACATCAGGTGCTGCGGGTCCTGATGAAGTTTTTGGAGATTGGGAAGAGGATGAAGATGATGATGATGATGATGATGATGATGATGAAGAAGAAGAAATAATACTGGTAAAGTTTTATTTCGTGATTGAACTAGGGGCCTCATGATCTATCAGTTAGTGTGGGCTTCATATTCCTCGTCTGTGAAGTTTCATTTTTTTCATTACTTCCTTCTTTTGGCATATTTCCTTACAGCCAGAGATGCAAGGAAAAATTGATCCTGCTGTCTTGGCTGCTTTACCTCCATCCGTGCAACTTGACCTCCTTGTTCAGGTGAAGATCACATTTTTATTATCATTTTATTGCTGGATGTACCTTTTTTTTTTTTTTTTGAATCATGAACAGTAAATGTTAATTAGATCTTATGTTACTTGCCAATCTCTTGTTTGCAGATGAGAGAGAGACTGATGGCTGAGAACAGGCAGAAGTATCAGAAAGTGAAAAAGGTACAAAGAGTTTCATAGCCAGTAGAGGAATTCACGACCTGCATTTGGTTTCATCATCTCAAGAGAAGTCCTCTGAAATGTGTGTTTATATTGCTTAAATATGTTAAGATATTGGATGAGGTTTCCTTTGTTCTGACTTAAGTTTCTCAATGCTATGATTTTATTTATATCACTGCTAATTCTTTAGATATTTGTACTTTATTGTGTATTATGATACCTATGACTTAATGGAGCCTTGAAGATTTTTTTCCCATGTCTCATTAATTTTTTATTGGCTTGTTTAGGCCCCGGCAAGGTTTTCAGAACTACAAATACAGGCTTATCTCAAAACAGTGGCTTTCCGCCGTGAGATTGATGGTGTCCAGAAGTCTGCTGCAGGGAGGGGGATAGGTGGAGTGCAGACTGCACGAATTGCATCGGAAGCCAATAGAGAGTTTATCTTCTCCTCATCATTTACTGGAGACAAACAGTGCGTATAATTTTTTAAAATTTCTAATAGACATGATTTTGTTTCCTTTGATAGGTAAAATTGTCCTTTGTGCAGCAATCTACTTGATATTCTTTTTATTATACCCATTTTTCTTGAGCATATGATTGAAATTTGTTCTTGAATATATCAGAGTCCTTACATCCGTTGGACGAGATAGAGTGGAAACTGATCAAAGTCAGCCCCCAGAGGTGAATTGTACTACTGATGCTGCTAATGAAGTTCTGTCAACCACAAGATCTAGTGGTGCAGCCATACCAACTGTGGTGGAAACTGGAAAGGCATTACTTGATGATGTTGAGACATATGTGGATGAGAGAGGTCGTCTTCGAATCAGTAGAGTAAGAGCATTAGGGATTCGTATGACTCGAGACTTGCAGAGGAATTTAGATTTGATGAAGGAGATTGATCAGGAGAAAGCAGACACAAATCAGGAAATAAATAATGAATCTACTACTGCTAGAAATCCAGTTGATGTCCCTGACAACGCATCTGACAGGATCCAGCATCCAGAAATTACAGATAAGAATAACGATGGAATGAATTTTGAGGTTGACAAAATCGAGGAGCCTTCGGTAGTAAATGGAACTTCCATTGAGATTTGTTTTGAAGACACATTAGATCATGATTATGGCAATGATGATGATAAGTTATTTGCTCGTCTGGTGGCGGGAGACCCAGTAATGGACTTCTCTGTTGATAATCCTGCCTCAGCGAAAGAATCTTTACATTCTGCTTCAGACTGTGAGTGGGAGGAAGGAGTCATTGAAGACAAAAGTAAAGCATGTATGTTTGGAGGGGGTTTACGTGATGAGGGAGAAGTTGAATGGGAGGAAGGATTTCAAGATATTCAATTGAAGTCCTCACCTTATCCAGTTGAAAACCAGAAAACTGTCACAAAGGGTGCTCTGCAAGAAGAAGCTGACTTTCAGGAGGCAATTAGAAGAAGTCTTGAGGATACAAGGGGCAGCAGATCCATGAATGACTTTCATGGAGATCGCATATTCGAAAGAGCTAAAGAAATGGATAGAGCAAATGCTGTACCTGTTTATGAAGGAAATGAATGGACTGAGATTGAAACCTCAGCAACCAACATAAGCCAGAATACTGTTACAAAGGGTGCTCTGCAAGAAGAGGCCGACTTTCAGGAGGCAGTTAGAAGAGGTCTTGAGGATACGAGGGGTGGCAAATCCATGAATGATTTTCATGAAGATCACATATTTGAAAGAGCAAAAGAAATGGTTAGTGAAGACACTGTGCCTGCATATGAAGGAAAAGAAGGGACTGAGATTGAAGCCTCAGCCGCCGATGTAAGCAAGAAAACTGTTAGAAAGGGTGCTTTGCAAGAAGAAACTGATTTTCAGGAGGCGATTAGAAGAAGTCTTGAGGATACAAGGGGTGGCAGATCCATTAGTAACTTTCATGAAGATCACATATTCAAAAGAGCTAAAGAAATGGCTAGTGAGGATGCTTTTCCTGTTTGTGAAGGAAAAGAAGGGACTGAGATTGAAGCCCCAGCAATGGATGTAAGCCAACCATTTTTCTCTTGTAATATCCTTGAGACCAACTCTTCAGAAGCAAAGTCTGCTGCATTCATAAATCTGAACCCTGATAAAAGCAATTTAGACCTGAAGCTTTTGAATCAAGATGCTGGGGGAAGTGCAGCTCTGGCTGGTGAAATACTTGCGTCTTCAGAGGCTGTGCCTGGAGAGAAGGAGATGTGTTTGTCTAGAAAGCAGCCAACAGATGCTTGTAGTGATGAGGGCCATGGGCATTCAGTGAATAAGCTCATGGATCCTTGCAGTGGAGAGGTAGTGCATAACCATAGTAGCTCTACATTTATTTCTTCCTTTACTGATTCAATGCAAGACAGATTGCTTTCTGCTGATGCACAACCCACATTTCCGGAATCATTAGATGACCATTCTTGCAATATTGCAAAACTTGGAAAGATTGCTGCTGATGATTCAATAACTGATGAAGATGGTGCAAAGGAATTGGCCAAGGAGGATATTTATGGTAACTTTCCAATGGAAAGGGAGAATGCTACAAGGAACTCTTCACTTATTGATGAGAATAAGGAGCATGAAATCTTGGAAGATCATCTAGAGAAAGAAATGCTGTTTCTAGATAAAGTACGTGAAGAGCTAGGAAGCGAGCAACGGAAACTTGAGAGAAATGCAGAATCAGTAAGCAGTGAAATGTTTGCTGAATGCCAGGTATGTTTGTGGGCTATGAGTGGTTTTCTTTTTTCTGGTATCTGTCTTCATATTTTCTCTTATTTGATCCACGGTTTCATTCATTTTTAATTTTAGGAGTTGCTTCAAATGTTTGGCTTACCGTATATTATAGCACCAATGGAAGCTGAATCTCAATGTGCTTTCATGGAGCTGTCAAACCTTGTTGATGGTGTGGTCACTGATGACTCTGATGCATTCTTGTTTGGAGCACGAAGTGTGTACAAAAATATCTTTGATGATCGCAAATACGTGGAAACATACTTTATGAAGGTGATCTTGTGCCTTAGCTACTGTAAACTAATTCAGAAGCAATAACATTAGTGATAATCATCTGAGTTGAGCTTGTAATTAACTTATCATTCATCAGTTTGAACTTTCTATTCCATACCAATGTTGTTCAGCATTTTCAATAGCATGCTCTAGCATTTGGATTAAAATATGAATAGAGCTCAAACAATAACTGTTTTATGCAGTAATATTTATCTGTTTTAGCTTTATTATTGATTTTGACATTTAGATGGTTTCCCAGGATATTGAGGTTGAGCTTGGGTTAGATCGAGAAAAATTAATCCATATGGCTCTGCTTCTTGGGAGTGATTACACTGAAGGCATTAGGTATTGCCATCATCCATGACAGTAGTATTCTTGGATACTAATTTTTTATTCATATTCTCTACGAATGCTGCATGGACTCTTCATCTTTGTCCATCTTTAGAACTCAAGTGGTTCACCTTGTAGTTTGCCTTGTTTGATTTAAAATGTACATGGTGTATGCTAATCTCATGTAATTGTTACAGTGGCATTGGTATTGTTAATGCAATTGAGGTTGTAAATGCATTTCCTGAGAAAGATGGTCTTCGTGAATTTCGGGAGTGGATTGAATCACCAGATCCCACTATTCTTGGAACATTAGATGCAGAAGCAGGAGGTAACACAAGAAGGAAAAAATCAAAAGATAATGAGAATATCGTGAATGGCTCAACTAGCAACACAGAAGGGATTTCTAGTGATCAAAATGTACCACAGCCAGTGGATGATGCCAAGATGATAAAGCAGATTTTCATGGATAAGCATGTACTGCCACTTTCTCCTTGCATTTTCCCTTTAAATGTTATTTTTGATTATGCCAATCTTTTCATTTTTCTTTTCAGATTGGAGATAATTAACTTTATTTGTTGTCCGTACAGAGAAATGTGAGCAAAAATTGGCATATTCCTTCTTCTTTCCCTAGTGATGCTGTGATTGCAGCATATGCTTCT
Source organism: Jacaranda copaia (assembly GCA_014898725.1). Lineage (NCBI taxonomy): Eukaryota > Viridiplantae > Streptophyta > Magnoliopsida > Lamiales > Bignoniaceae > Jacaranda > Jacaranda copaia. The sequence continues at coordinate 226,651 of JACGDI010005106.1, forward strand.
CCTCAGGTGGATAAGACTACAGAACCGTTTTCATGGGGAAAGCCAGATCTGTTCGTTCTTCGCAAGTGAGTCTAATACTTCCGCCTTGCTTTTATGGTACTAAACCTGGACAGCATTTCATTGCTGTCTTCTTAAAATGGGACAAGAACATTGAATCAGTACAGGCTCAGGCCAAATGCAGTAGTATTTGTCTGTTATTTATTTCATGTGTAGGTAGATTTATTTATATTTGTGTATGTGTGCGAGTATACCAAGAACCCTTTAAATGCAAAATAGTACTACTTTCCCAGTTCACCAAATTTTTTTGCTATAAGAAGAAGCAGATCTCACAAGGTGTTTTCTTGTAGATTGTGTTGGGAGAAGTTTGGATGGGGCACATCAAAAGCTGATGATTTGCTGCTGCCAGTTTTAAAAGAGTATAACAAGCACGAGGTTGATGGCTCTCTCTTTTACTTATACCCTCCTGTCCAACACACACACTCACTCACACACTCTTTAGGAGCCAGCTATGTGAAGACATATCTGGTGACATCGTTAGTTTGGTTGTGTTGTTCTTTTGTCTCCAATGGAACAATGCATGTAAATGGATTGAATTGACTGTGAATCTTATTATCTTAATGGATTGTTAGCCACTTCTCCTGGTACTGTTAATGCTAGGGTAGTACCAGGACAAAAAGGGGTTCTTAAATAATCAAAAATCTGAAATTTTGCCCTATCTTCTTCCCCATGCTGTTATGTCTTATCATGAACCTCATGTGCTGAAGGACTGTCAGAGTTTTGTTCATTAACTAGCTTGAACTTCCTCTTTTAATGTCATTTCTGGATTTACACATGGTCTTAGCTATTGCTTTTTCTGAAAATTTCAAGAAACTCGGGGCATCCATTTCAGTATAGTAACTTTATAAGTTCTGGCACACCAAAGTGGTGTGCATAGCATGCAACATTTAGAAAGAAGGAAAGAAAAGAAGGGAAAAAAACATCATAGATTGATAGCAAGTTAGAAGATTTCTTCTTAATTAGCTACCTACTCGCGATATTTTTCTGGATCTTTCTTCACCAAATTGTTCTGATTTTATGTCCCTTCTCTATACTTCGGAATTATTATAGCTGTGCAGGAAGGTAGCTGATCTGACATTTCCTCTCTTTTTCTGTTCTTTTTGTTCTTTTTTCTTTTTTTCTTTTTCTTTTTTCTTTTTGGCCTTGTTTTGAGCTTGGGTTGGTTGATCTAGACGCAATTGAGATTGGAAGCTTTTTACACATTCAATGAAAGATTTGCAAAAATCCGGAGTAAGAGAATAAAAAAGGCTGTCAAAGGAATAACAGGGCATAAATCTTCTGAGTTAATGGATGATACAACAGCACAACATTCTGGGAGTGGAAGAAAGAGAAAAGTGAGGCCCAGCAAAGACGAAGCCAACCAATCAGGAGTATGTTCAACAAAAGTAGATGGTGCCGGTGCTGGTACTAGTAATCAAAAGAACAACAAACCAACTGTTAAGCGGTCAAAAGGACAGATGAAAGAGAAGACTTCACAGAGAAATTCGGAACAATCTCCAAGTGCAGATAGCCATCTTATCAGCAGGAAAGAATCACACGTAACTGGAAGACAGAGAGGGCGAGGCAGAGGACAGTTAAGTGGGAGAGGGAGGAGAAAAAAGATTTCTTCTCTTGCAGATCCTGAAAGCAGCCATGATGATGACAGCTGTGGCGACAGTGACAAAGAAATGCATTTTGACAGATCAGGAGAATCTCGTCAACTAAGAAGGGTAAGTTTGGCAGCTCTTCATCACATATGTTTGACATATTTAACTTGAATGTATATTCTGGCACACAATGTAGTGGTCAATGTGAAGCATATGAAAACATGATTATGCTATTGCAAGTGGTATCTGAACCGAAATTCTGCCATTTTTTTAAATTCCCTCTACTTTATATTGGTCAGTGTGTGATTAATTTTTTTGGATATTCACCTATTTTTATTTTGTACTGATATTTTTCTAATGTAATTTTCAGTCAGGGCGGCTCCAGAAGAATGTGAATTACACTGTTTCTGATGAATTTGACAACCGTGACAAGGAGAGTGAAAATTCCCTCGAAGAAGGTGCAACAACTAGCAAGTCGTTAGTTGATCAAGCAGTTGCTGGTGTTAATGCAAGTGATGGGAATGAACTCAATGAAGGAACATCAAAGTTGTTAGTTGATCAAGCAGTTGCTGGCATTAATGCAAGCGATGGGAATGAACTCAATGAAGGTACTCAAATTCTGATGGGCAGTGGACTGTCATTGGATGTGACTGAACAAGATTATAGAATGGATAAGATGAACCCCAGTCGAGTTGATGACCCTCTTAACCAGAGCGAATTGTCCAAGGATTATCTTCAGTTGGGGGGTGGATTTTGCTTGGATGAGGATGAAGAGATGGAGCTTGATGGGCGCACAATAGAAACAATACCGGATAAATCTAATGTTCTTAATAGGGCTGATTCTGCGGCGGAAGAAAATCTTGAAGGTGATCCGTCAACTGTTATTCCCACACCATCAGATGGGAAGAAAGATTTGTCTGATACGGAACTAAATATGAACAATAAAAGGCAAAGTGATTGTAATACACCGGATGATACTGAAGATGGTACCGGGAATTGCTGTCAGAAACCTCTTCGTGCAATGCCTAATTTGAGAAGGAAAAAGAGAAAAACTTGAGATTGTGCTGTTTTCTGAGAAGTTGGCGTCGTATAGGATGACAAACCAGTCTTCATCTTGATTTCAGGCTTAGAGAAGCTAAGCTGGCAGGGTTAGAACCATATATGGGTGGTGGAGGCCTGAGGGGATGCAACTGTGCCCTCTCAAATTTTTGAAAACCTGAATATGATATTTATATTTTGTAAAATTCATATTTTTAGTATATCTAAAGCGATCAAATTGTTCTTATTTTCACTAAAATAAAAAAAATATATATTTATATTTTCCATCATCCCATTCCATCTCCAAGATGAGAAAAATATTAGCTCCGTTCTTGAGAGTTGGAATATAGGGTGGATGGGTATCAGTCTTCGTATTGCTTCCAACCCCACTGTTTTCAACTGAAAATTTCTTGTTACACATAATAATGGTAATGAAAACAAGATCAGATACAATCATTTTTGCCACAGAAAATTTTCTGCAGTGTCGTTCAGCATCAATTATTGTAATCTGTGTGTTTCCAGGACCATTTAAATTAAATGAAGAGAGGGATGAATTACAAGAGAAATATAAAGTGGAGGAAATTGTTTGGCAAAATAACTTTCAAATCCGCACACTACAGCCCGTTTGGTTTTATTTTCAAATGCATTTTCAGTTTTTGTGCATTTCTAAAAGTTAGAAAGATAGGTATGAAATGAAAATAGAAATTGAGATGTATTTGGATGGAATGTTGGAAAGTAATGATTAGAATATCTTATAGGATTAAAAAGTAGATTAATTTACTTTTTTTACATTTAAAAAGATTTATTTTTTTGAAATAAATGTATATTTTATTAATTTAAAAATGACAGTGGATATTCTATGTCAAATCAAATTTAAATTTGATTAATGGGTAATAGGGTGATAGAATATGTTTAAATAGAGTTTTCAGAAAAAAAAATGTATAATTTTTTTAAAAAAAATTGTGAGAAAGTATTTATTTTTAGTTTTTATTTTCAAATAAAAATAACATGGGGCTTGGAAATGAAAACAATCGGACTGTAATTTTCCTTTTCTTGGTATAAAATTGAACGAAAATGAAACAAAGATGAACGAAAACTGGGGAAAAAAATTGGCTTGGAAAAGACGAGTGGTCAATTCTTTTATTTTTCTTTTTCCTAGTTTTCTTATTTGTTTAGGCTTTGTTTGGTTATGTTTTCCGTGATAATATTGTTCTAGGGAAATATAACCAAACATATCTCCATTTTCTCTAAAAAATGTACATTCTCTAATATATACATATATATAATATAATTATATATATATATATTATTACTCTAATATTAAAAAAATCATTCAATTCTATTTCTACTTCAAAAATCTAACCAAAAAGCTTTGATTTGACTGCATAGTAAAAAATTATCCCCTACAAAATATAAACAAACATACTAAAAAATAACATTAACATTTTTTAATTATTCATTCTTTCAAAATATATAATAAACACATAATAAAATAAAATAAAAAACATAACCAAACACTACCTTAGCACTTTTTTTGTTTGTTGCGGGGGGTCCAAAAATCCCCACCCCTCCCCCGCCTCCCAAAAAAAAAAATAAATAAAAATGGACTAGTTGGCGTGTAAATTTGGGTTGGTTTAGGATTTGATGTGATGATTTAAATTAAGATATGATAAAATATAGAAGGCCCAATCACTGCAGAAAAAATTAATATATATCAGTGATAAAAATTAACATCACAAATAATATGTGTTAATGTCGTGGTGTTTATTGGTTATTAATAATATTTTTAACTGATAATAATTTTGTTTTATCATAAAATTTAATAGTGATAAAAGCTAGCGTTTTAAGTTTTTACTATTGATAATTACTGACACATGTTTAGAGAAAAATTTCATTGTTTTTAAGTTATGACTATATATGTATCATTAATTGTTAACAATAAAAATGTAAACGCAATTAAAATTGTGAAAATTATTAATTTAATAAAATAAAATTTTCCATAACTTAATATATATATATAATTAATAATAATTTTCACATTATCAGTTAACATATCATCACTAGCTTTTCTTTTCTTTTTTTGTTAAGTGACTATGATCAGGATATTAATTTCCATTTCGAGAATTTCTTGGTGTTGCTGTGCGGACAAAAACATTAAATTCATTAAAAAAAAGAAAAGAGCTGCTTCTTCATTTAAAGTGGTTTTAGACTTAATAAAGTGAATTTACTAAGGTAAAAATCTGAAAAATATTGTCAATTTAAGAGAGGTAATTGTCAATATAATGACCTTTCTTGGTGGGGATACGCAAGACTGACACTAATTCAATGTTGTGTGTGGGTACGCAAGACTAACACTAATTC